>ML106226.1:0-35358 GCA_003697995.1 Taxidea taxus jeffersonii | reverse complement strand
TTTTTTTTTTTTTTTTTTTTTTTTTAGCTCTTCTTTCTCTAGCTCATTTAGGTGTAGGGTTAGGTTCTGTACTTGAGACCTTTCTTGTTTCTTGAGTAAGTTTTGTATCGCTATATACTTTCCTCTCAAGACTGCCTTTGCTGTGTCCCAAAGATTTTGAACATGTTGTATGCTGTGTTTTGATTTTCATTTGTTTCCATGAATTTTTCAATTCTTCTTTAATTTCCTGGTTGACCCATTCATTCTTTAGTAGGATGCTCTTTAGTTTCCATGTATTTGAGTTCTTTCCAACTTTCCTCTTGTGGTTGAGTTCTAGTTTCAGAGCATTGTGGTCTGCAAATATGCAGGGAATGACTCTTGGTAATGGTTGGTAATGGTTGAGACCTGATTTGTGACCTAGGTTGTGATGTAGTCTGGAGAATGTTCCATGTGCACTAGAGAAGAATGTGCATTCTGTTGCTTTGGGGTGGAATGTTCTGAATATATCTGCGATGTCTATCTGGTCCAGTGCATCATTTAAAGCCTTTATTTCCTTGTTGATCTTTTGCTTAGATGATCTGTCCATTTCAGTAAGGGGGGTGTTAAAGTCCCCTACTATTATTTTATTATTGTTGATGTGTTTCTTTGATTTTGTTATTAAGTGGCTTATATAATTGGCTGCTCCCATGTTAGGGCATAGATATTTAAAATTGTTAGATCTTCTTGTTGGACAGACCCTTCGGGTATGATATAGTGTCCTTCCTTATCTTTTATTATAGTCTTTGGCTTAAAATCTAACTTATCTGCTATAAGGATTGCTACCCTAGCTTTCTTTTGATGTCCATTAGCATGGTAAATTGTTTTCTACCCCCCCCCCCCCACTTTCAATCTGGAGGTCTCTTTGGGTCTAAAATAAGTTTCTTGTAGACAGCATATCAATGGGTCTTTTTTTTTTTAATCCATTTTAATTCCCTTTGTTTTTTGATTGGGGCATTTAGCCCATTTACATTCAGGGTAACTATTGAAAGATATGAATTTAGTGCATCGTATTGCTTGTAATGTGACTGTTACTGTATATTGTCTCTGTTCCCTTCTTGTCTGATACTTTTAGGTTCTCTTGCCCAGAGGACCCCTTTCAATATTTCTTGTAGGGCTGGTTTGGCATTTGCAAATTCATTTAGTTTTTGTTTGTCCTGGAAGCTTTTTATCTGTCCTTCTATTTTCAATGACAGCCTAGCTGGATATAGTATTCTTGGCTGCATATTTTTCTCGTTTAGTGCTATGAATATATCATGCCAGTCCTTTCTGGCCTGCCAGATCTCTGTGGATAGGTCTGCTGCCAATCTAATATTTCTAGTGTTGTATATTACAGACCTCTTGTCCTGAACTGTTTTCAGCATTTTCCCTGTCACTGAGATTTATAAGTTTTACTATTAGATGACAGGGTGTGGACCTATTTTTCTTTGATTTTGAGGGATGTTCTCACTGCCTTGATGCTTGTTCCTTTTGCCAAATTAGGGAAATTTTCTACTATAATTTGCTCCAATATACCTTCTGCCCCTCTATCTCTTTCTTCTTCATCTGGGATCCCAATTATTCTAATATTGTTTTGTCTTATGGTATCACTTATATCTCGAATTTTACCCTCGTGGTCCAGTAGTTGTTTTTCTCTCTTTTTCTCAGCTTCTTTATTCTCCATCATTTGGTCTTCTATATCACTAACTCTCTCTTCTGCCTCATTTATCCTAGCAGTAAGGGCCTTCATTTTTTATTGCACCTTATTAATAGTTTTTTTAATTCCAACTTCATTAGATTTTAGTTCTTTTATTTCTCCAGAAAGGGATTCTCTAATATCTTCCATGCCTTTTGAAGCCCAGCTAGCACCTTTATAATCATCATTTTGAGCTCTCATTCTGACATATTACTAATGTCTGTATTGATTACATCCCTGGCCTTCAGTATTGCCTCTTTTCCTTTTTTTTTTTTTTTTTTTTTTTTTGTGGTGAGTTTTTCCACCTTGCCATTTCATCCAGATAAGAATAGATTAATGAGAGAACAAAATAGTAAAAAGATAGCAATGACCCCAGAAAAATATATACTAACCAAATCAGAAGAGACCCAAAACTGGGGGGAGAAGAAAAGAGGAAGAAAAGAAAAAAAAAATATATATATATATATATTAGACCGGTGAATTGAACAGAGCCACACACTTGATTTTGGGTGTATTTTGATCTGTTAGAATAAACTACCTCCCAAAATGTTAATGAAAGAAAAACTTATATATATACAAAAATAAGGGTAAACACAATGAAGGATGGAATATGACTGTAAAGATTAAAATTTAAAAAGATTCTAAGAAAGGAATTGATAATATAAGAAGTTGGTTGAAAAAAAAAAAAAGAGGGAAGAATGTGATCAGGCTGGAGACTAGAACAAAGCCATGCACTAGATTTGGGGTATATTTTGATCTATTAGAAGAAATTGTATCCCAAAATTTTAAAGAAAAAAAAACCCCATATGTATACAAAAAATAAGGTTAAATACAATGGAGGGATAAAATATGACTGTAACAATGAAAATCTTAAAAGATGTTTAAAAAGTTATTGATAAGATGAAATAGTTAAAAAAAGTTAAAATAGGAAGGAGGAAAAACTAAAGAGTAATAAAAAAATAAAATTTAAAAAGTTTAACTTTGAAAGACTGAAGGATCATGGGGAACAAGCCATGAATTCTATGTGTTGCTTTCCCCTATTGCTGGAGTTCCGCAGTTCTCATTGATGGGTGAGCTTGGTCTTGGTTGGATGTTCTTGCTGATCTTCTGGGGGAGGGCCTGTTGCCATGATTCTCAGATGTCTTTGCCTGAGGTGGAATTGCCCCGCCCTTGCCAGGCTAAGCAATCTGCTCAGGTTCGCTCCTAGAGCTTTTGTTCCCTGAACACTTTCTGTACTGCTTTGGAGGACGGAAAGAAGATGGCAGCCTCCCAGTCTCCGGCCCAGAGCAGAGAGCTCAGGATCCCACTCCTCAGTGTGCCCTTGGAGAAAAGCATTCAATCCCTCCCAATTCCCTGGTCTACGGCCGCACTCGGAGCTCACCTGGCCTATGACTGAGCGTTTCTGTCTCTGGTGCTCAGCCCCATTTGGAGTCTCCGAATTGAGCAGATTCCTGCCACGTGCTCATGCTCTGCTCCTCCCGAAGAGGAAGGAGGGGGTCTCCCCTAATCTGCCCCTGGTGGGGTGCCTGCTTGAAGAGCAGTGGCCTGAAATGTGCCTCGGATCATGGTTTAAGGTAACCCTGAGCTGAGAGCTCACTCCTTGGCTCCGTCTCTGTCATGGGCTTTCCCATTTCCATACCTGTGAGGTCTGCAACACTGAGACACCCCCGGTATTTCTGTGTCCCCACAGGTTCTGAGACCACACTGCCCCGGTGAGGGCTCTACCCCCCACTTAGTCTGTGGACCCACATCCCTCTGCAGAGCAGACTTCTAAAAGTTCTGGTTTTGTGCTCTGCTGCTCTGTCACTTGCTGGGAGCCAGTCCTCCACCCGCGGTCTCTCTGCCCATATGTTGCCTCGGATTCACTTCTCCACACGTCCTACCTTCCAGAAAGTGGCCAATTTTTGGTTCCTAGAATTGCTGCTCTTCTTTTCTTCGATCTCATGTTGAGTTTGTAGGTACTCAGAACGGTTTGATAACTCTGTAACTGAACTCCTGGGACCTGATGATATTTCAGTCTCCTACTCCTCTGCCATCTTGCTCAATTTCAGAGACTTTACTCTTTTTAACATAAGCTTTGTGCTGAGCTCTGTACCGCCCTCTAAGACCAGCTGTTGATAAACCCTCTCCATTTTGATACATGGTAGTTTCACTTTTGTTCTGTCTTAGGCTTTCCTTACATTTCGATGATGATTTCCTGTTTTGCTCCAGGAGTTATTCCATAGCATATTGTAAAATTTCCACACATCTTTCCATTATTAACTTGTAATTCAGTTACATTAATGGTATATGTGGCATGTATTTGTAATTTGGTACTTTTCAGAGCCAGTCAGTGATTCCCTTTTGAATGTCACTCTTGACTTGAAAAAAAAAAATTCTTCCATTCTGTATCTGAGTGCATTAGATCAAGCTTGTTTACTTCATTGTTCAGGTCTTCTATGTATGCTGAGACTTTTGTTCGTTTAGTAGCAGAGGAAATATAAAGAAAATATAAGGAAAGAAAGAATGAAGAGCAGAAATGAATGTGGGAGGGCCCACAGACAAAATTCGTTAGAGAGAACCAGTAAAGGCAACATTTCTCTGAAAAGATCAATAAAAGGGCAAATCCCTGGCATGATTACATGAAAATTAGTTTAGGACTGAATAGAGAGTTGTAGTTATCACTGGACTTGATGTAGAGATTAAATGGTTCTGTGTCCATTAAAGTCAATGAAACATAGTTTGAAAATCTTCAAAAACACACCGTATGCTGGATGCCTGGTTTTAGGCGTAGTTTTCCCAAACATTTATGGAGCAGAGAATTACAAACTTTGCCACATCTTCTAGAGACTAGAGTAAGAGGGGGTCATTCTGCATACCATTTTTTTGAGGAACTGAATGGAGACCTTAAGACCAAACTCATGCATATACCAAAAACTCAATCTTCATGGTGTGGGCATTCCTTGTAGTGAGTAGTAAAAATCATGGCTCTAGGACAATGGGTCTTTAGGATGAAAATGAAAAAGTGAAATTAGAGCCCTAATTTTACATTGTACACAGACACCAATTCCAGATGAATCTAGAATACCAATGGACCACAGACTTTTAAAGGTTGAGAAGACAATGGAAAATAATACCTAATGACTTGGGACATACACCATAGATTAAAAAAAAAAAAAGTCCTGTGACTCAATCAGGAAAGTACAAGCAGCCCAATTTAAAAAAATGTGTAAAGGCATTAGCAGGTGTTTTAATGGGAGACTATCAACATATGCAAGGAAGCTTGATCGTAATTGGTATTCAGGAATGGTAGATTAAAATCATAGTGAGATACCATTTTCATCCTCCATGGCCTTAGGAACGTTTAATTTTAATTTATACGTCCATAATTAATTTGGACAAAACCACATGTTGGTAGGGATGAGGAACTCTGAGACTTCTCATTCGCTATTATTGGGAGTATAAATTGACCTAAATTACTCGGGGGAAAATAATTGCTATGCCCTAATAAATTGGAGCATATTGATAATTTGCAATCCAGCAGTCCCGCCCTAAGCATGCGTACCAGAGATGTTCTGCCAGCGTCGATCAGAAGAAATATCTAAGAATGTCTATATTGTTTATACTAACAAAACCCAGAGAGCCCCAAATGTCCACCGGTAGCAGATACATAATAACCATGCATGTAGATACATACAGCTATGACGAATATAACCTTTTAGGATGTATCTGTATGTAATAATAGCTTATTAGAAACAACTGGAAGTGAAACACTCCGCCATACAGCAACAGGGTGAATCACCAAAACAACCCTGAGCATGCGGCACAGACCACCGAAAGTTCTATCAGCTGCGAATCCATTTATGCAAAGCTCAAAAGCAGACAAAACCGAGGAAAACCTGTAAGAACACATTCAGAGGTGGGGAAACCCTTAACCACAAGGACAGTCAATTCAAAGCATCTGATATTGGTTTTTCTCGGGGCAGAGAGGACGGAGACAGAGAGAGGGGCCAATACCTCTAACATGGCATTCATACTTTCTTCAGCTGGATCACGGTGGGTACCTTGGTGTTTATTTTATTCTTTAAACGGCACATACATCCTTTGTATACACCTGCTTATCTGAAATATTTCTCAGCAAATTGTAAAAACATAATGGAGGACAGTGACACAGAAGTCATAGGGGAAGAGCCTCGGTGATCTTGCTTGAGTTGGACAAAGCTGTTTGGGTCACGTGCCTTCTGACAGCCGTGACAGTAACCCGTGACACCACCTGCCTCTCTATCCCCTTGAGTGACAGTCTCCTGGATCATGGACAATCAGGCCAGCCCTCGGCTACCCCACAGCAGGGCTTGGTGTACGGAAGTGAGTGGCCCCATTGTCTCCTCTTTGTCAGGACTGTGCACACAATATTGAGATGAGGAAGCAGGGAGCTATGGGAGCCAGTGCTGAACACAAGCACAGGAATGGAGTGTCCCCAAGTTAGAGGACATGTACTGTACATCATGGGCAAGTCTGAGTCCAAGGGGGCAGGAACAAGGTGGAGAGCATCCACCGAGTTTTTAAGCAACACCACACAAGAGAGGGCAAAGTCCGGGATGCGGGTTCAGAAGACCCGGGTTTCCGCAGGTTCAGCCACTTTCTGGTCGCTTGATCTCAGTCACTTAATTGGACCCCAAATCAGACACATTTCTCCAGAACTACCTGGAAGCTAGCTAATTTCAGCACACTGATGCAAAGCAACCACCAGCAGCAGATGACCCTCCTTCCAGCCCTGCTGGCCAAGAGCCCCACGTGAGGCGGCCGATAGTGCGGGGCGAGGCTGGGGTCCCTAGGGGCCTCGGCTGGTGAACTCCTTTCTCCCCGATGTAGGGAGCAGGGAGGCTCTTTGACCTTTTCCACAAGCAAGGACTTTCATAACCTCTCCCGGGGAGGTGCCAACACCAAGAAAGCATTTCTGGTCCGGGCTGTCCGTTCTTATCCCTGGAGGGGACATGTCCTGATGGACGCATGTGTTGGGAGTTCAGACCGCTTGGGTGTGGAGCCCCGATCATCACTGTTGCAACCTTGATCCGGTGTCCGTTTCCTCCTCTGCAAGGTGGGGATAAAAACATGATTGCCTCATAATGTTCTGGTGAAGATTTAAGGAGAAAATGCCTCTAAAATGGTAGCCAGCATGTCTGAATCATCGGTCTGTGGGCTCAATTAATAACCGCCGGCCCGCCAAGCTGCATTCTCCCCTATTGACCACTTGGGGGAGCCCTCTAGCCGAAAACCAAACCAGTTCCCAGAAAAGGTAAGATTCCGTTTCTGACAGAGGGAGACGTTAAGGGTCATCTAGTTCCATTCCCTCCTTTTTTTTTTTTTTTTGCATTGGGCAAACAGAGGCTCAGAGAGGAGAAGCCATTTGCTTATAGTCATGCAAGTCACTGGTAATCTGAAGGCCAGAGTCTTTTTATTTCCCAAATCATTCCCAAATCACCTGATAAACATCATCGTTCATTCCAAGCCTGCTAGGGTCCAAGCGCGGTGAAATTTACTCCTCCTCCTTGCACGTCTGTGGATGGTTTATCCGTCTTCCCAAGCTCTTGGCTGATGAATTTGGGGTGCACGTTTTCTTTTGTTGAGGTCTGTGCTTAAAAAGTGGGAGATTAGGGGTGCCTGGGTGGCTCAGTGGGTTAGGTCTCTGTCTTCGGCTCAGGTCATGATCCCAGGGTTCTGGGTTCAAGTCCCACATCCGGCTCTCTGCTCCGCAGGGAGCCTGCTTCCCCCCCCCCCTCCCCACCGCCTGCCTCTCTGCCTACTTGTGATCTCTGTCTGTCAAATAAATAATTAAAATCTTGGGACGCCTGGGTGGCTCAGTTGGTTAAGCGGCTGCCTTCGGCTCAGGTCATGATCCCAGCGTCCTGGGATCGAGTCCCACATCGGGCTCCTTGCTCGGCAGGGAGCCTGCTTCTCCCTCTGCCTCTGCCTACCACTCTGTCTGCCTGTGCTCTCTCTCTCTCTCTGACAAATAAATAAATAAAATTAAAAAAATAATTAAAATCTTTTTAAAAAGTGGAGCTTAATAGATGCTATTTAGTACATATCCGCCCTATTGTATACACAGCTCTCATAAAATACAGGCGACAGGCATTACCCTGAAGAAACTGCCTCACACAAGCATAAGGACACAGACACACACACTCCTTGGATCACCTCCTTCAGCTTCAGAACTGTATCCCCCATACATGGATAATTCTCAACTTTGTATTTCCAACCTCCATCTTTCCCCTGGGCCCGGGCCCATTCATCGAACGTCTTACACAGCATCTCCACTTGGAAGGCTGCGTGGCATCTCACGGCCTCTTACTTACAGCTTTGCCCCTTCTCTTCTCCCGTACTCATTTCCCCAGTAAACCTTATTTTGGTGAAGGGGAACTCTGAGTCTCCGTTTGCCTGGCTAAAACCTTTGTCTGTGTCCCTCCTTGTCCACATCCATCAGCGAATCTGTTGGCTGCCTTCCAACCAAATCCCAGATCCCACCACTTCTTACCACCTCCGCTGCTCCCACGATGATCCTGGGGCTGTCATCATTTTTTTCCCCAGGTCCTACTGACCTCCTGCCCCACGGTGCTGCTGCTTGTCTCAGGACCCCTGGTGTGTCCCGTCTCCCCCGCACCCTGAGGGCTGCCCTTCCCAGCGGTGTCTCCGCGGGTCTCTGACCATCGCTTCTTCCCCACCTGGCCCCTCAGCTTTCGCCGCATGGACTTCCTTGCTGCTCGCAGGCAGTCCAGGAGCGCTCCTGTGTCACCTGCCTGCCGTGTGCTGACCCCCCAGGCCTGCGGAGCCCCCCACTTCCCTCTTCCCTCCTGCCTCCCCGTCTACACCCCTGTCACCTTTAGCTCACTTCTCTCTCAAGGACCGCAGCCCCTCCCACCCACACTTCCTCCCCCCTTCCATAGCACTCACCCCGCAACATTCTATGTATTCTACTTCCTTAAAGGATTACCTGCCCTTTCCAGAATGGCAGCTCGGGGAGGGCAGGTGTCTTGTTCCTTGCTGCGTGTCCGGCACACGGAATGATGCTTACCATGCTGCCGGAATGAAAGCAGGTCAGTACGGTTGCAGAAGGGAGGCCGGGAGGGGTGGGTGAAAGCTGGAAAGGGGATTAGACTCCCAACTTCCAGTTAGGAACTAAATAAGTCACAGAGGTGAGCAGCCTAGGGAACGGACTGAGACTACAATACGTTGCTTGGGGACAGGCGCCGACTCTGCACTCATGATGGGGAGCATGGAGACGTGTAGGATCGTCCCATCATTTTACCATACACCTGAAGCTAACAGAACATCGCATGTTCATTGCAGCTGAAAAAGACACAAAAACAAAAGCAAAAAACAGTGGATGTGGGGCAAAGGGTGCTAGGAAAGGAGTAAAATGATTTGGGCTTGCTTATCTCCATTTGGTTTTGGGCAAGTGACAGAATCTCTCTTGGAGTAAGACTTCAGCAAGCCCAGTTCCTGGCTTTGCAAAGGGAGAGGCAGGGGTGTCTTTTTACTCCAAAATGTTGCTGCTGTGAGCTCAGACCCTGCAAAGGCTGACGGATCGCACTCAGCCGCGCCAAGTCAGATGTCTGGAGGCAGGAGGCGGTGCCTGGGCGGAGCCAGATGTCACAAGGCAGACAGGAAGTGTGTGCAGGTGGGGGAGGGCAGGCTGGGCAGTAACAGAAGAGTTCCTGGGGGCGGGGAGGGGGTTGATGGGAAACACATTGAAGAAGATAGGTGGAGGGCATGTTCACAACCACTTATCTCCAGGTCCAAGTCTAAACCCCTTAGTCTGGAATTTCATGGGCAGGGCACAAACGGTTTTGAGCAGGAATGGATCCAGATAGGAGCTTGGAAAGATTAATTTAGGCAGGATAGATTAGAGGAAGGTGAGTCATGGGTCAGGGGCCAGAGAGGAGGCTGTTAGAGATTTTGATTCCTCAGATGATAAAGATGGGCGCCGACATAGGGCCAGTAGCTCTAGGATTGGGAGAGCAGATTTGTGAGGGGGAGTGGAGTGAGACTTGGGCCGAGAACATCGAAGGAGCAGAAAGGGCAGAAGAAAAAACTCACTTAGGTATATAGACCAGTCACGGAAGGAAGAAAGGGGAAGGCGGGGAATAAGCTAGGTTGTGCAGGAAGGGGAGAGGTTCATGGACTGTCTTAGTCAGTGCCGGCTGCTTTAACAAAAACCCTTAGACTGGAAGGCTGAGATGACAAGCACTTACTTCTCACGGTTCTAGAGGCTGGAAAGGTCAAGATCAAGGTGCTGGCAGACCTGGTTCCTGGAGAGAGCTCGCTTCCTGGCTTGTAGGCAGCTGCCTTCTTTCTGTGTCAACACAAGGTGGAGAGAGAGATACTGTGTCTCTTCCTCCTCCTCTGACCCCACCATGAAAACTGAGCCTTGTAGCCTGATCCAACTCTAGTTACCTCCTAAAGGCCCACCTCCAAATACCGGCACACTGGGGACTGTCTATACTAGGGATTCTCGGCATTTTCCAGGAGAGGAGATTCAGGGTTGAGGTCCCACTTGAGTCTTCCCAGGTGGCGCACCAAAGTCCAGGAGAACATTCTCTTCTACATGGGAAGATCTGTGGTTGTTTGAAGTCAAGAGAAAAGGAACCAGGGCAGTCAGGAGAAGATCAAATATAAAGGTAAGGACCAAAATGGGGGAGACTGTACTTTATGAGGAAAGAATTCTCCCACTCAGGGAGCCTGGAGAATATGTGGGCAGACTGGAGAAAGAGAAAACATTTGGAGGCAGACAAAGGGAAAATAAAGAAGCTTATTGCTGGGTAATACTTCCCGGTGAACAAGGAGACACCGTTATCTGACAGGAGTGGGATAAGATGCAGAAGTGGGATTGGGGCTTAATAGAGAGGGGAGATGTTGGGCACAAAACAGTCATTACAGAGGGTATGCACCTTTAGCTCAGAAGTCTTCCATGACCAACTAGCCCCTCATCTCTGCCGTGATCATGCCTTTATCCTGCTGCCTTTGCTGCTTGTATCTGTCCTTCTGTGACATTGTATGTATTTATTTGAACACTCATCTAGATCTTCCTCTTTGGAATGGAAATGAGGGGAGTCTAACGTGTGAATGACAACAGCAAAGTCGTTGGAGGGAGCAAAGACTGGGGGCCAACATTTTGACCCCATGGGATTTTCAATCTATTGATCTTACTTTTTTTTTTTTTTTTTTTTTTTTTACCATCCCTTACTCCTCTCATGGTCTTTCTTCCTTCATGTTCTGCTTAATATCCATAGCTGATCACTTAAACCATGTCCCCTTGGTAGATAGGATCAATCACCCTAGCCAGGACAGTAACTTTCTTTTTTTTTTTTTTTAATATTTTATTCATTCATTTGACACAGAAAGATTGAAAGTAGGCAGAGAGGCAGGCAGAGAGAGGGGGAAGCAGGCTCCCCGCTGAGCAGAGAGCCCCATGTGGGGCTCGATCCCAGGACCCTGGGACCATGACCTGAGCTGAAGGCAGGGGCCTTAACCCACTGAGCCACCCAGGCGCCCCAGGACAGTAACTTTCTACTTCTCCTGTTGATTCAGAGGCATGAGGGTCTCACAGTGGCCGAGTGGTAGTCTTAACTTCCAGGACAGTGGCATCACTGCTATATTTCCTTGTGGGAGCCTTCCTTCCTTTGGAACTAAGATCTGTAGACCAGCAGATCAGGGGACAGGAAACCAAGACTTTTTCTAGTAAGGGTGAGAGTGAGTGCTGCCGTGTCCATTTCTACTCCTTGATTCCTGGACCCATGAATATTGGCTATGAGAGAAACAGCATATATTAGGTGTGGATTAGCAGTATATACAGACTCCTGAGAACTTTCCCTCAACCCTGCAAGGAATTGTAACCTAACTGGTGCTGTAAAGGGGTACCCTCCCTTATATCAAGTCAGCAGCTTCAAGATAAAGAATAATGTGGAAAGATCAGCAAATTCCGTGAGCATGGGCTCATTACTGTGGTTCGTTTGCTGCGAAGGGAGTTCCTTGATCAGAAGCACTGCTGTGTGGAACACCATGATGGTGGATGGTGGATAGGGTCTTCTGTGAGTCCATGGATGGTGGTTTTGATAGAAGTGTCATGTGAAGGCAAACACATAGCCGTAGTTAGTGTGTGTTACAGGGAGAACAGATGGTTTTCCCTTCCATGATGGAAGGGGTCCAATGGAATCAACCTGATGATTGACTCGCCCAAGGGAATGGTGCATATTGGGGACTCAGGTTTGGTCTCTGCTGCTGGCAGATTGGGCACCCAGCAATGATGGTAGCCACGTTGGCCTTGGTGAACAGAAGCCCCTGTTGCTGAGTTCATGCACTTCCCCCGTCCCTGTCACCATGCCCACTTTGCTTATGAATCCACTGGGCAATAACAAGAGTAGTCAAGGAAAGAGACTGACTGGTATCCATGGAACAGACCATCTCATCCACCCGGTTACTAAAAGCCTTTTGCCAAGGTCACCTTTTGATGTACAGTCACATAAGATACAATTTATGCATGTATGTATGCATGTATTTATTCACTTGCTTATCCATTCAGAAAAGTCTTCCTGCATACGTCTTCCTCAGACATCCTTACCATCAAATTTCTAATCATGGTCCTTCCAAGTCCCCAGGCACCCAGCTAAACTGTTGGTCACAGCTCATGAATCAGTATGGACTCCTACCTCTGGCCACTTCTCCTTCTAAGAAAAATGACCAGTCCAATCCATTGCCCAGAGGTCTGACCCCCAGGGAGGGTTTCTCGATACCACTGTCTTTCAGGGATGTCCCAGGAAGTGGTATTCTGCTGTCTACTTTTTTTTTTTAAGATTTTATTTATTTATTTGTTATAGAGAGAGAGAGAGTAAGCACAGGCAGACAGAGTGGTAGGCAGAGGCAGAGGGAGAAGCAGGCTCCCTGCCGAGCAAGGAGCCCGATGTGGGACTCGATCCCAGGATGCTGGGATCATGACCTGAGCCGAAGGCAGCTGCTTAACCAACTGAGCCACCCAGGCGTCCCTGTTGTCTACCTTTAAATGGTGCCTCTATATAAGGCAAAATCCTCTGCAAACCATGCCTGAGTTCTCTCGCTCTCTTAGCTGGTCATAGATGTGCCCCCTCACTTCTCCCTTATCCCTCACCCCCCATAAAGCTACAGGTGCTATCTGGAGAAGGTATTGTGGCAGGAATGGGGGCATGGAAATTTGGGCTACCTCCTGTACCTTACTCATACCCTTCCATTTGATGATGGAGTGGAGGAAGGGGGACCCCAGACCTCTGGGTTTCATCTCCTACAATGGAATTTCTGAAACAGGAGCTATGCAGAGGGATGGGCAACCTGCTTGTCCCAGGGTGCAACGGCACCCCCACAATGAGAGCTGGGGAAGAGGGAGCCCTGTCTTCTTGGCCACATATTCCCAGAGTAGATCTTCCTTCACACAGAGCTGGAGTGGGTGGGCATGTAATGAGTAGGTTGCTGCTCAAACATACAGACTCTTTCACTGTCTTACTGAGACTCAGATATCCTTGAATCGATGTCTCTCCCTTTGCCATGTGCCTTTAGGACAATTTCCAGAGACTTTTTAGGTGGTTGTTTTTTGTAATTTTCACTAATTACGGTTGTTTCACTGGGGAAAGTGCTACGTTTGGAACGTGTCCCCCCTCTAAATCCACATGTTGAATTCTGACTCCCAAAGGTAATGGCTTTAGGACATGGGGCTTTTGGGGGGCGATGAGGCAGAGCCCCTCATGGTTGGCAACAGTGCCTTATCGAAGAGGCTCCAAGGGGCCCTTCCGCCGTGTGAGGATACCATGAGAACTCTTCAACCTGGTAGGAGGCCCTCACCCAACCACACAGGCACCACAGTCTTGAACTTTCAGCCTCCAGAACTGTGAGCAGTACGTTTTTGCTTTTCAAAAACCCACCTGGTCTGTTGTCTTCTGTTAGAGCAGCCTGAGCAGACCGAGACAGGTTACATGGAGCTCCTCAAACCGCCATCCCCCCCGTGCGCTCGGAACACGACTGTGTTCCTGTGTTGATCTTGTGTCTGGGAATCCTGCTGGACCGTCCCGTGCTTTCACTCATCTACTTCCTCATCTGTTCAGTAAACATTTATCAGTTTGATGACTTTGAGTGTTCCCTGTAGCCTCTTCAAATCATAGCAAGTCCTACTTTTTTTCAGTCTTCTGTTTCTTCTTCATCTTCTTGCATTAGACAAGCCCTATCACACCATGGCAAAGAGTCGGGGTGAGACACACAGTTGCTTTGTTGCCTACCTTCTAAACAGTCTCCAGATGTGTTTTGTTCGCTATGGTTTTCGAAAGGTAAGCTTTGTCCATTTGGGAGCCTGTCTGTATCCCTGCTTTCGGAATGTTTGTAATGAGAATGTGTGACACGTGACATGCTTTTCCATTATCTGTTGAGATCGTCATCCAAGTTCTCTGTGTTCATTTTTGTGAATTAAATTGATAGGTGTTGTGATCTTCTGATCCCTCAATACCTGGGACAAACTCTGATCATGATGAGTTATTTTGAAATACATGTTGGATTCTGTTGGTCAGTATTTCATTTGGGATTTTCATCTCTTTTCATAAGTGAAACTGGCCTATAATTTTTTTCCCTTGTATGGTCCCTGTTTCGCTTTGGTATCAAGGTTATATATTTTTCCCTGTCTTAAAAAAAACCCTTTTTGGGGTGCCTGGGTGGCTCAGTCATTAAGCATCTGCCTTCGGCTCAGGTCGTGATCCCAGGGTCCTGGGATGGAGCCCCACATCAGGCTCCCTGCTTGGCGGGAAGCCTGCTTCTCCTTCTCCTCCCCCTCCCCCTCGCCTGCTTCTGTTCCCTATCTCGCTGTGTCTCTCTCTGTCAAATAAATAAATAAAATCTTTAAAAGAAAAAAAAAAACCCTTTTTGTTGGGGAGGCCACTAATATAACATGCAGATTAATTATTACTTGAAGGTTTGGTAGCTCTCACCTTTCAGTCCTTCTGGGCCTGGTTTTTGTGTCTGGGTGTGAGGCTAGAGAGGTTTTTTCTTATTTTCTTAATTTCTTAAGCATTATTGGTCTAAATAAATTTTCCAATCTTTTGTATTAAAGTTTTTGCATTTTATACTTTTTAAACGGTTCATCCATTGCTTTCAAGTTTTGAAATTTGTTGGTGTCTGTTCATAATATTATTTTATAGTTACTAGACTATCTCCTATGAATGTAGTTCTGTTTTTCTGTTTTCTTTTGTGTTTATTTGTAACTTCTCTTCTTTTTCCCCTTAAACACTTTTTCTAAAGGTTTTTTTTTAAGATATTATTTATTTGTCAGAGAGCGAGAGAGAGTGAGAGAGAGCACACGCAGGGGGAGCAGAGGCTGCCTGCTGAGCAGGGATCCAAAGCAGGGCGTGATTCTAGGACCTTGGGATCATGACCTGAGCCAAAGGCAGACGCTTAACCGACTGAGCCACCCAGGCATCCCTAAACTTCTTTTATAGGCTTTTTGTATGAACTAACTTTTGTTAACTATCAATAATTTTTTTGTCCTACTTTGTTGACTCTTTAAGATTTCTGTAAGATTTTCCTCCATGATGCATCATCAACACCAATGAGTCCAAGAGACTCTTTCCTACATGGACAGCTTTTAAGATATGTTCCCTGTTGAAGAGAACCAGACGTTCTGGATCATCAACTTGTAAGAGTACTTAGAGATCATCCCTTCCACTGAAGGCAAATATTTGATGGGATTCTTTTGAACGCACGATGACCACATTCACCTTCTTGCACCGCCCCCGTCCCCCAGGCTGGATGCATCCCCAGAACTCCCAGCCCACTTCGCAGCGGACTTTACCAGCTGCGTGTGGACACAGTCGGAGAGAACCCTGCAGGTGAGGTCTCCTTGCCATCACGATTCCTGTTCCGGCTGAAAGTGAGCTTCGCGGGTTAACAGCACTGAAATCAACCGTGAGTTTTTTCACAACACAGAATCTTGGGCCCCGCCACAGGATTCCGATTCCAAATCTGGATCTGTGTTTTATCAACAAATAGTTTGCACGTTCAGGTTTGAGGAGCACTTGGTCTTACCCCTTCTACTCGCAGGTGAGAGAATGAAGATCTTCAGAGGTCAAGTAATGTCACCCAGTCGTGCCCAAGGAGGGGGTTTTTATAGGAAATTTGGGGGGAAAGAGAGAGTGCATGAGAGAAGGGAAGCCAGTTAGGAACAGTGGGCAAGGACAGGCAGGGGAGGCAGTCTCCAGCCACACACAGCTCACCTAGGGCCAACTCTGGGCACGCTCAGTGGCCAGGAGATCTTGGACTCGCAACAGTACAGGTGTGTGCCAGCGTTCTTGGTATCACACGTGAGTGGCCATCCGGAGACACACTCAGGTTTCAGTAAACCTCAAGTTCTTCTGGCAGCGAGCGCGGCTGTGAAAACGCCAGGACATGGGAGCCCCTATGAATGTGGCTCTTGAGGTGCCCAGCTGTCCCCATCTAGCATTTCCCTCGGACCTCACACCGTCTGCAGGCCCCGGCCTGAGCTACATAGAGCCTGTGTGCGTGAGGACACGCTCATAAATCTGCAGTGACCCTACCTTGTCTGAGCACGGACCTCCTTTCCAGGAACATCGCAGATTATTTACTGCAGCCCATAGAATTCTCTGTAAGGTTTCAGCCCCAGAGGCAGGAGATGCGTGTTCTATTTCTGTTTGACATCCCGTGTCAGGAGCGAGCCCTGGAAGAGGCGTAAGTAATTCAGCCTTATACACAGAGGGCGAAGCTATGTGGTTATATATCAACACCAGGCACTGGAAGTCCTTGGAAATCAGGAGAGTATAATTTTAGAATGAACGTAATGAAAATGTTAAGAGGAGATCCATTTTTCTCCTCTACCCCTAAGAAGTGCTGAGAAATAATTGGTAGAATTTTCCAAGTGTGGATGAATGCCTTATGCTGGAGTTACCCCCTTGAGGAGGGTGCTGAGCGGGGAGAGAAGAGCTGGTCTTGCAGCCCTGGCCTCTGTGCACCTCCCAGACCAGGATTTCCAGCTGCTCTCACACATCCTTCCAAGAACGCCCTGCCTCAGTTGCTCCTGCCTTTCACCACGTCTGAAACTGAACTCAACATATTCCTTCCTTGTTTCTCCTCCTCTAGCTCATTTCCAGGCTCTTGGCACCATTGCTTTCCTGTTGCTCAGGCTCTAAGAACAGGCCATCATCGCCTTCCATTGCCCCACTCCTCCCGTCCAAAGGCTGGCTGGTTCCCATTAGTTCTGCCTCCCGAGAGGTTCTCAGATCCATCCTCTTCCCATCCCAACCACAACGGTCCTCATCGAAGCCTTTGTCTTTCATTTGGGCTATTGTAGTGACTTCCATAGGGCCTCTAGTCCCTGTCCACACTGTCCCCAGGTGCATCTTCTGACAGTCCCTGACAGAACATTTCTCGGCCTCGTCAGAGAACTCCCCTCTCTCTGGCAGAGTAAAAGACACACTTCAGAGCACTGAAAACAAGTCTTCCCTGCAGGTCGGCCCCATCTCCGCTTTTCACTTCCTTTGCTTTGGTCTCCCCAGCCCACCTGCTCTTCTTCAACCTCTCACATTTTAAGACCTCTGAGCATCCTTGTTCCAAGGTCTTGAATGCCCTTCCCTTTCCCTATATATTAAAAAAAAACAAACAAACTGTTACTTTAACAATTTTATTCTCCCCATCCTCAGCTCCCTGGGGATATGGGCTCCTCTGCACTTTGGTGAAATCCTGGGTGGCCAACAGAGTCAGCCAGCTCATTCTTCTTCTTTTTTTTTTTTTAAATATTTTATTCATTTATTTGACGGAGAGAGATCACAAGTAGGCAGAGGCAGGTAGAGAGAGAGGAGGAAGCAGGCTCCCCGCCGAGGAGAGAGCCCAATGCAGGGCTCGATCCCAGGACCCTGGGATCATGACCTGAGCCAAAGGCAGAGGCTTTAACCTGCTGAGCCACCCAGGCACCCCTCAGCCAGCTCATTCTTAAGAATTAAAAAGTCTTCTGGTCATTTTTACCTTCAAAAGTATTTTTATTTTAGTAATTAATATATCTAATTCAATGCAGTGTTTGAGGAAAAAAAGGCCTCCAAATTTTTTCAAGGTTAACGTTTCCATCCCCTCTCCCATCCCAGGCATGCCTATTATGGAAGAGGTGCGTGTGTGTGCATGTGTGTGAGCGTGTGTGTGTGTGTGTGTGTGTGTGTGTGTGTGTGCGTGCATTGGGTAGGGAGGGAATGGGAAATGCTACTCTTCTCCTGCCCTGCCCAGCACACTGGCTGGAGTTTCTAGAAAACCCTCCAGGTCTGAATGGGGGAGGGAGGAGGGATAGCAGCCGGAAAGGTCTAGCATGACCGGTACTCATGTCATTGAGTGGTGCTATTTCCAACCGTAGCAAGTTAGTAAATGAGCAAAGCAGACTCGTTTTTCTTAGAGTTCGTCTGTGGGTTGTTTGTTGTCTGTACCAGGGATATTCAAGTAGCTTCTCGCTGCACATCTGACATGTTTATTTCCAGGGGCCACTCCTGTTTCCTTCCTCTGCTCTTAAGAGTTCAGGCTTAACTACCCACCCCTGGCCGAGGTCTTCATGCCTCCGTAGGCAGGTCTCTTGGACAGTGTTTAGGTGGTCCTATGAAAGTCCCCTCTCTCCTGTGGCCCATGTCTGATCCATATGGACCCACTCATGCACCTCTACCCTGACATGGGTGGAACTGTCTACCTCTTTGGAGTTGAGGAGCACCTGCTTGTAGATGATTTTCATTAGTCACTGTCTTCAACACTCCTGTCGATATGCCTTGTAGCCTGCTTTACGTGTGTATGCCCCCTTTCTGCCTCTGTGTTCTGAACTAGTCATTTTCAAATTGCTTTTAGCAAAAATTTTTTTTCTTAAGAAAACAACAAAATCGGGGCACCTGGGTGGCTCAGTGGATTGAGCCTCTGCCTTCGGCTCAGGTCGTGATCTCAGGGTCCTGGGATCCAGCCCCGCATCGGGCTCTCTGCTCAGCAGGGAGCCTGCTTCCCCTTCTCTCTCTGCCTACTTGTGATCTCTCTCTCTGTGTCAAATAAATAAATAAAATCTTAAAAAAAAAAAGAAAACAACAAAATCTTGTGCAAAATTGGATATGTAAAACACTTCAAAGCAGAGCTGCTTTGGGTGAAGTCCAGGAAGGGTAGTTGGTGGCCCCTTACCCCCTCATGTCCACTGTGAGGAGCCTTGAAGCTCTGTGGGATGTCATTTGAAAAGCCCCACCCTAGACCATGGAGTCCATCTGAACTCTGACCCTGCTGCCACGTGCTGGTTCTGGCCCCACAGTCTGCAACCATGGGTGCAACCAGCTGGACCTTTGGGTCTGCCTGCATCCCTTCCCCTGCCCTCGGCCCTGTCTAGCATACACGGCTCTCTTTCCTCTGCGGAGTGGGTAAATAGCTCTGTGCCCAGGTCTGTGTGGCCCTGTGGCTGATACAGTCCGTGAAGGACTTGTGGGGAGACATTTTTACAGAATGCTTCACTAGTATTCATGTTTCCTCTAGCATTTTACAGAACTATTGGATTTCATTGTAACTTCAGTCCCTGTTTAATGAACTCAAACAAATGAGGCAAATATGAATTAAATACTCACAAGAAGTGGAAACAGTTCAGGAGGAGGGCCCTTGGTCTGTATATACAATAATCCCCATCTTCTTGTTCCCTAAATATTTGCAATTCTGGATGCCAAAGGGTGAGCGCATGAATGAAGAATGTGAGCTTGTGTTTAAGACGTTTTGAGACCAGGCCAACTCGAGGCCCTGCCTTTGGTTTGGGCTCGAGCAGTGGGTATTTGTTTGTTCTGTATTTTACTTGTGCCTCTGTCTTCTTGAGGTCCAGTCTTAGGAATAAAGATTGCTCTTTCTCTTGGTCTGACATCTCTGTGCCGCTTCTGAGGGTTGGAGGCTAGCTCAGTGGTCCTTGCGGTCCTCATCTTCCTCCCAATTTGGCTTAGAGGCTGTGGAAATGCAACATTGTTTCCCACTTTGGAAAACAGTTTAGCAGTTTTTCACGAGCGGTTACCCAAGTGAAAAGAAGATGTCTATTCAAGGACTTGGACTAAGATGTCCACAGCAGCTTTATTCGTAAGAGTCAAAAAATACAAATAATCCAAGAGTTCTCATGTGAACAGATGAACAAATTGTGTTCTAACCATACCACGGAATACCACTCAGCAGTAAAAATGGACAAGTGTCAGAAATATGCAAGAACGTGGTTGAATCTCAAAACCGGGGCGCCTGGGTGGCTCAGTTGGTTAAGCCACTGCCTTCGGCTCAGGTCGTGATCCCGGAGTCCCAGGATCAAGTCCCACATCGGGCTCCCGGCCCTGCGGGGAGTCTGCTTCTCCCTCTGACCTTCTCCTCTCTCATGCTCTCTCTCTCAAATAAATAAATAAATAAAACCTTTTTTAAAAAAAGATTTATTTATTTATTTGACAGACAGAGATCACAAGTAGGCAGAGAGGCAAGCAGAGAGAGGAGGAAGCAGGCTCCCTACTGAGCAGAGAGCCCGATGTGGGGCTCGATCCCAGGACCCTAGGGTCATGACCTGAGCTGAAGGCAGAGGCTTTAACCCACTGAGTCACCCAGGCGCCCCTAAATAAATAAAATATTGAAAATAAAAAAACTACAAAAATAAAGTTATGCTAAGCAAAGAAGCCAGACACAAAAAGGTCAACTAAATGTTGTGTGATTCCACTTTACGCACATTCTTTTTTTTTTAAAAGATTTTATTTATTTATTTATTTGTCAGAGAGAGAGAGAGAGAGAAACAGAGAGCGCACGCACAAGCAGGCAGAGTGGCAGGCAGAGGCAGAGAGAGAAGCAGGCTCCCTGCCGAGCAAGGAGCCTGATGCAGGACTTGATCCCAGGACTCTGGGATCATGACCTGAGCCGCAGGCAGTGGCTTAAGTGACTGAGCCACCCAGGCATTCCCCCACTTTACACACATTCTTAAAAAGAGGCAAAACTACAGTGACAGAAGCAGGCAGATGTCTGATTTTCAAGGATATGGATATGGATGTAGGGAGGGGGTTGGCTGCAGAGGAGGATGTAGGATCATTTTAGGATGAAGTCTTGTAATTTTAGCTTATATTTAGGTCTGTGATCCATTGTGAGGTAAATTTTCTCTATGGTGTGAGGTAAGGATCAAGGTAGGTTTCTGGGTTTTTTTGTTGTTGGCACATGTGTATCCAGTGTTTCCAGCACTATTTGTTGAAAAGATCCCCACTGACGCCATCAAATTCTTTTTGCACCTTTATTGAAAACCAAACGGCCATATATGTATAAAAATGTTGATTGATTATATTTATTCTTTTTTAAAATTTTTATTTATTTATTTATTTGACAGAGAGAGAGAGAGATCACAAGCAGGCAGAGAGAGAGGGAGAAGCAGGCTCCCCACTGAGCAGAGAGCCCAATGGGACCTCGATCCCAGGTCCCTGAGACCATAACCCGAGCCGAAGGCAGCGGCTCAATCCATTGAGCCACCCAGGTGCTCCAGTTATATTTATTCTTAAAATCACAGAATTTAGTTTAAATTTGTAATTTTAAAAAAACCGAGTTTCTCTCTCGTTGTAGACTCTGCCTTTCCTGTCGTAGATTCCTACTAGGGATAATGGTGAGTCTAACGTCCATTGAGCAATTCCCATTGCCCTGGCACCATCCTGAAACTTTCATATGCAGCAACTAATGTAATCCTTAATCCTCACAGCTATCCTAGAAGTGTGTTTTATTTGTCTGCGTCCTACAGAGGAGGAAACTGAAACTCTGTGACCTGAAATAATTAGCCAAAGCTAAAGTAATAGAGCAGGGATTGGATTCCAAGTGCTCAGGCTCCCATGCATGGCTTGAATTCCACACTGTATCTGCTTCTCTCGTCTCTTTCATGCTCCTGGGATGTAATAAGTGCTCAACAAATACTCGTCAGGCCAACAGAATGATCACACTGTATTTTGATTGTTCACCTGTTTATCATTACAAACTAATGGTTGCTTTGGTGCTTTGGTGGGGGTGGGAGAGAGGTGCCATTTATTAATTCTAAAATAGTTAGCGAGGCTTACTCTTACATTAAACAGTGTGTCAAATGGGACAAGTATGAAGATTAACAAACAGAAAATAATTAAACAGATGAATCAGTACATGGGTTTCATTTAACTGGTAGACTTTGTTCCCCAAAGGGCTGACTTCACATGCAGAAACTGTCCATATGATTCTGATCCTGAGTGGGAACTCCATGGCTCGCTTGCTGCTTCTTCAGCCTTCTGACCTTCTCTTTGATCACTCACAGCATGGGGCTAGTAAAACCTGCCCCATGTACCTCTTTGGGTTACTGTGAGATCACAGTAATGCTGCCTGCCTATGAAAGAATTCAGGGAAATATACAGAGCTAAGCAGAGCTAAGGGAGGGTCAGAGGCTATCCCCTTGACTTTAAACGTGTTACAGGTGGTTTGAGGCTAAATGTGTGATCTGCTTATACATGTGGTTTGAAGCCACTGTCTGGTGGGTGGGTGGGGTGGGGTGGTCAGGGTGGCAGAGAGCAAGTCTTGGGATGTTGTGAAAGGAGTCACAAGGGTAGAAGAGGAATCTGGCCTGGAAAGTGATCTGTTGATTCTATACTGGGCACCAGGACCATGATAGTCCTTCTGCACACCCCAGTCTGTGGCCTGAATATAATTCCTTCCCCCAAGTTGAAGTACTAGATGAAGACATGTTTGCAAAATGGTACCACAGTGGATGAAGCTGGGCAAAGAAAGGCCTCCAAAGGAGACGGAGAGAATACTAGACAGAGGCTTTAAAGTCCTTTGGTTTGGGGGATGAGCATTAACGCTGTCAACACGGTAGGCTGTTGACTTACCTCTGGATTAGAAAAATGTTTTTTAAAAAATGCATCTTAAGCCAAGAACACTCAGTGGAGAAAATATAGTCTCTTTAAACAAGTGGTGTTTGGAAGACTGGACAGCAGTATTCATAAACCTGGAATTGGACTCGTATCACTCATATCACTCTCACATCACTCAGAAAAATGGACTCAGAATGGATTAAAGACTTAAACTTAAGACCTGATAGCATAAAAACTCCTAGAAGCAAGCTCCTTGACATTGATCTTGGCCATAATTTTTTTGGATGTGACACCAAAAGCATAAACAACAAAGGGAAAAATGAGTAAGCGGGACTAGATCAAACTAAAAACTTCTGCAAGAGCTAAGGAAATAAGCAACAAAATGAAAAGAAAATCTGCAGAATGGTAGAAAATATTTGCAAGCCATGTTTTTGATAAGGCATTAATATCCAAAACATATAAAGAACTCATTCAATTTAATAGCAAGAAAACAAATAATCCAATTAAAAATGGGCAGAGAAGCTGAATAGACAATTTTCCAGAGGACACACCAAAATGACCTAACAGGCATGAACAGATGCTCACCATCACTCATCGTCAGGGAAATCCAAATCAAAACCACAATGAGATATCACCTCACACCTGTCAGAATGGCTATCATCAAAAAGACAAGAAACAAGTGTTGGTGAGGACACAGAGAAGGGAACCCGATGCCTTTTGGTGGGAAGGCAGCTTGGTGCAGCCACTATGGAAAAAAATATGGAGATTGATCAAAAAATAAAACTATAACTATTATAAGGCCCAGAAACCTCACATTTGGGTGTATATCCAAAGGAAATAAAAACAGGATTTGGAGAAGGCATCTACACTCCTGTGTTTATTGCACCATTATTTTACAGTAACGAAAACCTGGAAACCACCTGTGTCTGTTCATGGATGAATGGGTAAAGAGGGTGCATAAACAATAGAATAACATTATTCAGCCATGCGGAAGAAGGACATCCTGCCATTTACAGCAGAACAGGTGACCTTGGGGGGCGTTATGATAAGTGAGATAAATCAGACCAAGGAGGACAAATTCTGTGTGCATTGTTCACTAATATGTGGAATCAAAAAAAGCTAAACTCACAGCAACAGAGAGTAGAATGGTGGTCCCCGGGGGGCGTGGAGGGAATTGGGAGGTATTGGTTAAAGGTACAAACTTGCAGATAGAAGATGAATAAGTTCTGGGACTATAGTGCACAGCATAGTGATGACATTTTACCTCTAAAATTGCCAAGAGACTGGATTAAATGTTCTCACCACAAAAAAAAGAAGTACCTGTGTGTTGTGATAGATTTAGCCAGCGTTATGTCGGTAATCGCATTGCAACACACAAATGTATCAAACTGATACGTAAGTGTATCAGGTCAATACATAAATGTACCAAATCAGTAGATAAATGTATCAAATCGATGAATGTATCGATTTGATACATAAAATGTATTGATTGGTACACAAATGTATCGAGTTGATACAAATGTATCAAGTTGATACATAAATCTATCTGATCAATACATAAATGTATCGAATCAATTGGTAAATGTATCAAATCAATACATAGATGTATCAGATTGGTACACAAATGTATCAGGTCAATGCATAAATGTATTGAATCCATACCTAAACTTACACAATGCTATGTCAGTTATCTCTCAATCAAAAGTCTCCATGTTAATCCCATCAATGCTTATTAAATGCTCAGGATGTGCCTGGCATTGTATTGAGTCCTGCAGCGACTGCAGAGATGGACAAGACCCCAACCTTGTCCTCATGGAAGAGACGTTCCCCTAGGTAAGGGAGGCACAGAGGAACAGGACTTCAAAGAAGTGTAACCCACTGAAGCTTATCCTTCACTCGGTTTGGCTTCACCTTGATCTTGATTTAAGCTTTGTGTCTTCCTTGGTTTCCACAAGAAAACAACACGGGATCAGTCAGCCTGTTTGATGCTTTGCTGAGGGTTTGTGAAAGCACACCAGAGGGACTAGGTTCTTTAGTGCTCAGAGTTCCCCCCAAAACTTCCTGTTTGAAGTCCCTCCCCTATCTCCCCTCCCAGCGGCTGGGAGGCCCACCCACCCTCTCCTTTCTTTTCCGGTTGGAGAGATTCTGTCCCTTTCACAACAACCCTGGGCTCCCCAAAGGCCCCAGAGCCCCTGCCCCACATTCAGTCAACACCAAATCTCTTCTTTACCAAGAAGGAATTCAGAGAGTTGTGCTTTCAAAATGATGCACATATATAGGGTTTCTGAGTTATTTTCCTTTTGGGATAAAATACACAGAGCATGAAATCCCCTCTTCAGTCATTTTAAAGGGGACAGTGTGGTGGCTTTTAATATCTTCACGATGTTAGGGGACCACCACCAAAGCATAATTCTAGAGTATTTTCATCATCCCTCCTCCCCCCAAAAGAAAACCTGTACCCAATAAGCCCTCATTCCCCATTTCCTCCTCTACGACTTGCTCTTCTCACTTAACCAGACATCAGGAAAATCCTTCTGATTCTAAGGACTCCATCTTTTTAAGGGACAGCAGTACGATTTTGTAATATGCCTGTTTTGCAGTTAGCCCACCATTTCCCTGACACGGGGCACTGCCCTGGGGAAGACCTGCGTTGGGATGTTCCCATGGCCCTGCGGCGATTTGGTTTTAAAGGCTGAGTCACCAAGCAGGCTGTGTGCATCCTCCTCAACGTGATGGGGAGGGTGTGAGGGAAGCCGGGCAGGAGGATCGTGCTGTGCATGTGCAGGGGTGGTCGGTCCAGCAAGGGGAGGCGTGTGGGCAATGGGGAAGCTCTAATGCAGTCCACGCATCCTTCAGGGCTCCTGGGCATGGCTCTTTTGGAAAGGGCTCTTATCTAGGAGGATGTCTTCTTGTCTCTCTTTCAGGCCTGGCAAAGGAAATGGTTTATCAGGGAGAGCACAGACACTTTCCCTGATTCCAGGATTTTGTGGGAGGGACTTCTGACCCGCCTGTCCTCCGCTCTTGCCTTTCTCAATAAATAATCGCATCCCTCTGCTTCTCCCACGCCTATTGTAGAGGGCTGTGGCCTCGATGGGGTTAATAAGGGACGTAACTTTTAGACTATATCGGAGATTACTTTACAAAGTCGTAAAAAATGCACAGTCCTACCAACATTATAGTACTGTTGCTAAAAATATCCCAGGGCCATTGGTGAGCTCGGAGCAATAGATGTCCCACAGACTAATTTAACCATTGGCAGGAGGCCAGGCAGCCTCCAGACAGGATCAGAATCAAACTGGGGGCTGCTAAATATAGAAATATAAATTTGGGTTTGTTTAGAATCATTTGAAAACTGAAAGAACACATAAGCCAGTACGCAAGCATGGTAGAATGTTCCAAAGGCCTAGCTCGTGTGGTTTCCCGTCGTCACCTTGCACCTGGTTCTGCTTTGCAGCCCCCACCCTCGCTGTTGGCTTTTTAGTGGGAATATTAGACAGGTCTTCCAGGTCCAAGAGTCCCTGCAGACTGGTGAGGTCGTTTGGGTGGGAAGGAGGTTTCTGTTCTAGATACCATACCATTCTCAGAAGTGTACTGATTGCCGGGCTGACTGCGGCCATCCTTCCATTCCTCAGGCTCCTTAATGCCATGTCTTTGCTGCTTTTCCAGATGTGGGAATGAGAATCTCTGGCTTCTCCTTGATCTTCATCCCGGGCCAGGAGAACAAGAAGTTCCCGAGGGCATGGCTGCATGAGGAGAAGGGGACAAAGAAAAAAAAAAATCTTTGTAATCCTTGTGCCCTGCGCGTCCTTCTTGTTCAATGTTTATTGCAAGAGGGTACCTCCAAACACAAACCTACTAATCCCCAAGGACCTTTGGGTAGGTCGGGGTTCGAGCGAGTGATGAACAGGTAGGAAAGGAGAGCAGGAGACTCACTCAGGTAACTACTGGGGACAGCACCCCTAAGCTACCCCCCTCTGCTGCCACAGGAAGCTGGCGCAGTTGAGTTAAAGGGCTCTTGGGCACACTTCGGGATGCCTGGCCAGTTTAACCAGTCCAAAATGCTGGTCGGGTGGCTTATCGGGATCCTACAAACCTATCCTCTGGCTAGCTGCTCGTGTGATTCATGACTACTCCCCTCTTGGCCACGAGGCTTCCACTCACACAAGTCGGGTACCACAAATCCTGAGGCTCCCGTCTTTCTGCCCTGCCTGGGACGCGCTTCCATCAAGGATGTTCATGGACTTCCTCTCCCTTCTTTCAGGGGTTATTTTAAATATCATCCACCAAGAAGCCTTTCTGAAGCCACATCTAAAGCCACTTTTTTTTTTTTAATAATTCTAACCCCTCTGCCTGCTTTACCTTCTTTGATAGAAATTGTTACTACCTATGATATATCCTCTCGGTCTTTGCTTACTATCTGTCTCCCCCACTCAAATGCACACTGCATAAAGGGACCCCGACATATATGCTGATGAATAAAGGAGTCATGGTTGTGTTCATTCCCCGTACCTGGATAAAACCAGATCGCACATATACCTCTGCCTGCAAATCCCAATAGGAATTCCCAGACTCGTTCTTTCGGTACGTGATTTATTCCTCCCGTGGTATTGCAACCGTACCTGTAGACGTGTAATTACAGACTGAGAGACAGCAGGTCCGAAGCCAGGCAGTGTGGACTGTGAGAGGAAGGCCACCCGGAGAAAGAGACCCTTGAGCTGGGGTTGGAGATTGAGAGGGGCTGGAGAGAACATTCACAGAACATTCGGAGGAAAGAGCGTGTGCGCCGTAGTTTCTCACTGCTGGGACACACACGCTCCCATTTCTGAATTTGGGACGAGTCTTAGCGTGGAGGGCATCTCATGGTCGCTTCTGGCCAGGTGGCCATCTCTGACACAGAGTCATTGCCCACCCACGTGAGCATTCCACTGTTGCTTATGAAGGCGCGGCTGGGCAGTTTAAGAGCCGTTTCGAGAAAGGAACATGTCTCGATCATCTTCTGCAAACCTCCATTGACACCTGGCTTTGCCGAGAAAGTGCCAGCATCAAAAATTGCAGGATGCGTGGGATGCCTGGGTGGCTCAGTTGGTTAAGCGGCTGCCTTCAGCTCAGGTCATGATCCCAGCGTCCTGGGATCGAGTCCCACATCAGGCTCCTTGCTCGGCAGTGAGCCTGCTTCTCCCTCTGCCTCTGCCTGCCACTCTGTCTGCCTGTGCTCGCTCTCTCTCTCTCTCTAACAAATAAATAAATAAAATCTTAAAAAAAAAAATTGCAGGATGCGTGTCTGTGGCCACAGGGCCATCTCGAAGGCCCGTGAGGACTCTCGAGGGTGTGGAGGATGGACTATGTGAAGGAACACGGACAGTGGGGACTCAGAGTTGGACAGATTCCCCAGCGCTGGACTCTGCATAAGAAGGGACTTCAGAAATCGCACGATCAGTTAATCCAGCATATAGTTTCCTTTTTACATAGGTGCAGGGCAATAAATGCTTTAGTTCTCTAAGTATACATTAGTCTTGAAAGAACTTGAGAGAGAGAGAGAGAGCGCGAGAGCACATGCATGGGGTGGGGAGGGGCAGAGGGGGAGAGAAAATCCCAGGCCAACCCCCTGCCACCCTACAGAGCACAGAACCCAAAGGTGGACTTGAACCCACCACCCCTGAGATCCTGACCTGAGCTCAAACCAAGAGTTCGATGCTTCAGCTCACAGACTGAACCGCCCAGATGCACCAAGAACTCTTTCCAGGGAGTATACACCAGCACCCCTGAACTTTAGGAAAACGTAGCGTCAACCTTTCCTGGGCAGGGTTTTTTCCCCTCAGAGTCGGGTACAGTAACGGTGTTCTGAGAATGAGTGAGATCCTGGACTTGAGGAGGGGCAGTGAGCGTGGAAATCAGAGTGGAGAACAGCACAGGGGACAGGGACAGGTGATGAGAGGCACCCTGTGTGGCCGGAGGTGGGGAAGGGGGAAGGGCTCCCGCAGGGGTGCCAGGCACTCTGGGAGGGGACTGTGCCTCCGAGGTGGACCTGGTGGTCCCTGCTGCATCTGTCCGTGCAAATCTGTTTAGCTGTCCCTCTGGGTCACTCAGTGTCCGTACAACCGTCCGTGCCCGTTCAGTGTAAGAGTCACTTTGTTACTGACATGGAGGAAAAACACACAGCGCATTGACGGAATACTCACCCTCCAGATCACCCCCAAATAAATAAATAAGAGATGTCCTAGGCACCCCTTAGGGATTCACAGGGAAAGAGGAAAAGACAGGAAGGAGCCAACATTTGTGGGTCTGGGCAAATCCCTTTTAGCTGTCCCTCCAGGTCATTCAGTGCTTGCAAGCAATAAATGAAGTCACCCAAATTTGTTTTCTCATGAAAACGTCAGCTTGAGGGCTTAGAGTGAGTAATTCTTTTCTTAGGGCCCGCAAAAAAAGAAGAAAAAAAAAAACAAAAAAACCCCAAGAAGCAGCCCTTTTTATTTTGTTGCCCTCGGGACAAAAGAGGCTTTCTGTTCTTGTTCCATGTTTCCATTTCCTGGGATTCTTCAGATGTGCTTACACAGAGGGCTGAGATAAATTTCCAGGTGGAAGAAACGAGATGCTGACATGTTTGTGTGGTCCGAGCCAGAGCTGTCACCCCAACCTGCCTCAGAGGGATGGGGCTCTTGGCTTCCCCTGCGCCTGTTCTCCAGGTGAGACCTGCCGCCCCCAAACGCTTCTTTCCTCGCAAGACATTTTAATAGGATGGGGCATAAAAGGGAGATGGCGACATAATTCTTGTTAATGAATGTCTTGTTTAGTTACCTCATGTTAATTATTCACTAAGCCAAGGCGGCTGTCAGATCTTGTTGGGGCTCAAGCCTGAAAATGACTTGTAGCGCTTGTTGGAGAGCTCCCTTTGCTGTTTCTTCCTCCCTCCCCCTCCCCCCTCCTCCCCTTCTCTCCTCCTCTTCCTCCTTTCCCTCCTTCCTCTCCTTCCCCTCCCCCTCCTCCCCTCTTCCCTCCCCCCTCCCCAATCTCCTTGCATTCTTTTTTCCAACAAGTAGAGCAGAGACTGGTATGTATTTGTCTGGCTCCTGAGAGAATCATCAGCTATTACAGCTGGAAAGGAGGTCAGAAATCATAGAAACAGGGTTTTTAAACTGCTCTGAGGAGTCTAAGACTTATCAGCAGTTCTATGGGAAGGGACAGAAAGGCCAGATGGGCAGGACTCTGGCCCCAACCCCCTGATTCAGCCACAGAGGCTGATTCTCTTCTCCCTGTCTGGGTGCTTTCTGGAATCGGGGTGTGTAAGGACAGAAAGATCTGGGTCTGGGGAAGTTCTGAAAATGGCCAATGCAGATTAGGCCTCTCGTTTGCAGAGAGGTAGAGCACTGAGGTTCAGAGAGGTACACAAATTTGCCTGGGGTTGCCCAGCTTCTCGGTTAGAGAGTTTGGACTGGGAGCCTTGCCCTTATCCTGCAGCCTGGCTCTTGTAGAGTGGGGAGCTGCCCTGAGAGGCAGCGAGAACAGGGGAACTAGGGCTTTTCCATCTCTCTGGTATGCAAAGGTATCTTTTTTTTTTTTTTAAGATTTTATTTATTTATTTGACAGACAGAGATCACAAGTAGGCAGAGAGGCAGGCAGAGAGAGAGGAGGAAGCAGGCTTTCCATGGAGCAGAGAGCCCGATGTGGGGCTCGATCCCAGGACTCTGGGATCTGCATGACCTGAGCTGAAGGCAGAGGCTTTAACCCACTGAGCCACCCAGGCGCCCCTGGTATGCAAAGGTATCTTGGAACACCGTTTGGGCCACAGAAAGTGGTATTTCCCTGTGGCCCCAGAGAATAGCACACACGTGGCCTGGCCTGTGGTCTCCCTTACAGCTGGATGAGACACGTAGTGTCCAGAGTCCTTGGTATGGGACTGAGCCACTAACCAGTTTCACTGTAAAGAAAGGGTTTTCTCCCTCTTTTTCTTGTTTATTATCATTTTCGGGGTGGATTTCAGCAGGGTGGGGAGAGGGGTGTTCTGGAAATAAGCACCAATTCTACCATATTTCCAAGTAGTGTGGATTTAATATTCAGGTTGGAGTCTTTTAGGTCAATTGATCTAGAGAAACTTTTTAAATTATTAAATATAGGGGTGCCTGGGTAGCTCAGTGGGTTAAGCCTCTGCCTTCCGCTCAGGTCATGATCCCAGGGTCCTGGGATCCAGCCCCGCGCCGGGCTCTCTGCTCGGCGGGGAGCCTGCTTCCTCCTTTCTCTCTCTGCCTGCCTCTCTGCCTGCTTGTGATCTCTGTCTGTCAAATAAATAAAATCCTTTTAAAAAAGTATTAAAGGGACGCCTGGGTGGCTCAGTTGGTTAAGCGGCTGCCTTTGGCCCAGGTCATGATCCCAGCGTCCTGGGATTGAGTCCCACATCGGGCTCCTTGCTTGGCAGGGAGCCTGCTTCTCCCTCTGCCTCTGCCTGCCTCTCTGTCTGCCAGTGCTTGCTTGCTCTCTCTCTGTCAAATAAATAAATAAAATATTTAAAAAAAATAAAAAAAAAGTATTAAATATAAATTAAACAGTTTTATGTGTTCACTTTTTAAAGCGTTGCCTTTGTGGTTGTAATTAAAACAGGACAGACATTTTGGGGGATAATGTAGGATAGTATTGTGATAAGAGGCTGGAAACCTAGCTCTGGTCCATGCTCTCTGTGTGACATTGGGCAAATCACTTACCCTCTCTGTGCCTCCTGTCTCCTTCTCTGTAAAAGGGTGATGATAACCATGCCTTCCATATGGGGGCTCTGTGCAGACCAGAGGTGTTGCTGTAGAAAGCCAGGTCCTGCTGCATCATGATTCACAGCTCTTAGCATTGGTGTCTGTCAACAGTTCTAGAAAATTCTTGGTCTATATTGTTTTAAATATTATCTCTTCCCTATTCCAATGGACCTTCTCAGGACTCATACCACGTCTTTTGTTTTCCCATTTCTTTGTCTCTGAAGGGTCCCCCAGGTGATTTCTTTGGTTCTCCCCTTGGTTCACCGAGATTCGAATGCACTCTGTCCTGATGCTTTGTAATCCATTCGGGATGGAGGCAAGCAGCGGGGCACAGTCATTCATTCTCTCCTTCTGTAACAGTAGGATTGTAGACGGACCCAGGGCTCTTCAGCCATATGGCCTTTCCCGAGCTCCTTTGTGGTTGGGTGTGGCCGTGGGACTAAGTCTTCAGTAGATGTGAGTGAAGGTGGTGGGCCCCACTCACCACACAGTGTGTCTCCCCCGTACTTCTTCTCCCTCTCGGCAGCTGGGATGATGGTGTCCAAAGAGTTGTCTGCGGAACACAGCAGGTGCATAAACTGTTGCTGCTTAGGAGTGGGATTAGTTAAAAAATCGAAAAGCACTTAGATATTTAGAACAATTCAGCCCTCTCACAATACCCGAGCATTTGGTCATTCTTCTTTTTCTTCTCCCTCTTCCTCCTCCTTCTCCTCTTTCTTCCTTCCTCCCTCCTCCCTTCTCCTCCTCCTCCCTCTCCTTTTCTTGTATTTTACAAAAGCAATGCTCTAAAAAGAATCAGGGGGGAAGAAAACCGTCCTGTCACCTGTGCTTGTGGCCCGATAAAGGTAATGGCCTGGGGGGGGGGGTTGTGTGGGCTGAGCAGGATGGAAGGGACCTGTGTCCCTGAATGACACCCCCCCCCCACCTCCACTGCTTGCCCTGGGAGCAGAACTGCCCCAGACCATTACATCAGAGGGAAATAAGCATCATCTCTCTTTTTAAAAAAAGATTTTGCAAGTCCCGGCCACGCAGAGACGCTAATCAAGATTTTATTTATTTGACAGATAGAGATCACAAGCAGGCAGAGAGGCAGCAGAGGGGGGGAAAGCAGGCTCCCCGCTGAGCAGAGAGCCCAGACCTGGGGCTCGATCCCAGGACCCTGGGATCATGACCTGAGCCGAAGGCACAGGCTTAACCCACTGAGCCACCCAGGCACCCCAAGCACCATCTCTTTTAACCTACAGAATTGTTGTCAGATCCCTTCCTGTGACATTCAAGCCTTACCCCATTGCATGTCCATCACATTTTAAATTCCAATTATTATACCTACTTCTAGAAGTCATGTTTGGTTCTTTTTCACATCTCTTTGTTTGTTTGTTTGTTTGTTTTTTAACAGAGTCTCATTCCTTGATCATATTTGCAAGACTCTGTCATTTTTTAATTGTACCTTTAAAAAAAAAAAAATAAGGTCTTGTTGAGGCACCAAGATAGAGCAGATACAAATTTTCAGCCGGAGGTGACACATCGCCCTGGGCATGTATTCATCAGGAATTTCTGAGAATTTGTTCTGCAACATTTAGACCCTTTCCATGACTTTGAGAATATGAAGGGATTAAGAGAGCAGAGGAGAGAAAGACTTGAGCAGGAGAGACCTGTCAGGGAAATCGATATTGAGAACTCTGTCCTCTCTCCCACCCAAGGGGTCTGGCATCAGAACCAGCAGAGGGCAGAGCCGTTTGGGAACAGTGGATGTCTGGGTAGATGTTGGCTCATTAGTTAAAAAGCCAGATGCAAACATCTGGCATCTGTTTCTCTCTCCTTTAACTGGTGGAGATGGCAAATCATAGAAGCTGCGTGCATTCATTTCTCAGGGCTTCTGTAACAGAGTACGAGAAGCTGGGGGCCTTGAAATGACAGAAATAAATAGTGTCACACCTTTGGAGCCCAGGAGTCCAAATTCAGGGCATCAGCAGGGCCGGGCTCCCTCTGAAGCCTTAAGCAAAAGATCTTTCTTGTCTCTTCCAGCTTTTGATGGCCCCAGGCTTGCCTTGACATGAGACCGTATCATTCCAACCTCTGCCCGTGTCTTCACACGCTGTCTTCCCTCTGTGTCTGTGTCTTCCCATATTGTTCTGTTTGTGAGTCCGTGTCCACACTCCCCTCTTCTCATATGGACACCAGTGATCCTGGATTAAGGGCCCTTAACCTTACTATAGACCGACCTCATCTTCGCCCATTACACCTGCAACAACCTCATTTCTAGATAAGGTCACTAGTGGTCCTGGGGGTTAAGACTTCAAAATATCTTTTTTTAGGAAGGGCGCAATTCATCCATAATGTAGGGAAACATGGTAAAAGACGTGGGGAGTCACAAAAGACGGGAAATTCATCCCTCAGCTTTTGCTTCTTGTAATCCTTGCTTCTGCCTGCCTCAGTTGGCCTGGGTCCTGAACACTACCTCCCCCTCCCTCATTTCCACCACACGTCCCCGGTCTCCAGGGACAATCCTGCTGGCCTCCCTGCCCAGCCCCACACCTTGGCTGGGCACGAAGACAAAGTCACAGCCCTGACCCTCCTTCCATTCCCAACAGGATACATATCCTGCCTCTTTGGCTTCCTTCCCAGCACAGAGTGAGCCCGCACATGTCCAGAAGGCTTGCCCTCGTGTGCCCTTCTTCCCTGACCTCCCTGATCAAACCATCTGCCGGACCCTGGGCCCCAGCCATCTGCTCCTGGCCCGCTTCCGTGTCCCTGAGCTTGTGATCCCCGAGGACACCGCAGGGGTGAGAGCGTTCTCGCTGTGGATCCTGGGACCACCGAAGACTTTCCATCCCGGCTGTGTGGCAACCATATGCCTTCACCAAATGCCAGGGACCAGTACCTGTGGAGGGGGAAGGTAGAACCATTAGAGGAACATTTAACATTAGAAAATCTCTGGAATGTCTGAGATTCCACTGGGGACCAGAGTTTAGACGTCCTGCCCGATGACTCCTTTGTGTTTCTACAAAGTCACTGGTAGAAGGTGTGCTCAGTATTAGAGAAAAACTGTGTCAGGCTTTTAGCTCAGGTTATCCCGGGAGTGAGGATTGACTTCCTTACGATGTTTAACCAACTGCACCACCCAGACATCCCCTGAATTCCTTATGATGTTTCCCTGAGAAGATGCCTCCCAGAGGAGGGAAGGCATATATCAGGATGGCGAGAGCTTTGGGCCAAGTGTTGGAGAGCTCTCCCTTCATTTCAGGCTTCTCATTTGCAATACGAAAAGATGAATCTGTTCGCAGAGTCCTTTTAGCCCTAACATTCTAACTTAAAAAAAAATTATCATTTATTTTTAAAGCATAAATGACAGTTTTTAACAGCACTCTAAAATCAAAACCTTTTAAAGTGCATTACACCTCAAACCTTTTAACTATCTGTACCTCAATTCAATATTTACACACTTTTGTGGCTAAGGAAAAATCCAGTGGCTTTTGATTTCTGTCCTAATACTTCGAATCCAGGAGAGAAACACATCTACAAATTGGTTATGGAAAATTTTAAAAAGAAACAAAACAAAACAAAACTATATGAACCTGGAAAACTTAAAACCCTCAAACTTGATAAAATTCATTTTTGTTACTCCCCGTGCCCCTAAACCCCACAGGCAGTCTCAGAATGGTTTCATCCGAACACATTGTCGGGATATATCTTGACCCATCCCTCTTGCGAACAAGGCAGCCAACTCTAATTCTAAATCGAAACAATTCTAGAAGCAATTCTAAATCAAAACCAACTTTGTTAAAAGCTTCAAAGGTGAGAGAAGCATTTCTAAATGCTGCCAAAGCCAATCGGACCCGAGACCGCCCTTCTCTTTTGCCCTAATGAATCTGGGGTTAAAATCTGGGGAAAATTCTTAGAAGATCGTGCAGCACTCTGGGTCTGTATGGATAGGGCTATTCTAAGTGGTTTTTGTAAGACGAGTTTTGGTGCATTTGGAGGTCTCTCAAAATCAATCCTGCGCTTAAAAAAAAAAAAAGTAAATATATATATTATATATATATATATATATATATATATATATATAATT
>ML106225.1:0-28171 GCA_003697995.1 Taxidea taxus jeffersonii | reverse complement strand
TCTCTCACAGCTGGTCTTGCTAAAGAATGAAACATTTTTTTAAATTTTAAAAATAAATAAAAATGTAATTAAAATACACATATACATAATTCAGAAGAAGTTACTCTCAGCTCCCTCGCTGAGGAATAGTAATAGTCTCGCTTTCAATGTGGATATTTTCTACCCCTGATCTGGTGCTGCCAACAAATCATTTTATTTTCTAAAGGGCCTACTTTACACAAAATAAATTTAAACCAGTTCATGATGGATGCACCAGGTCCAACCACATAGACTCAAAGTAATTTTTTTTTAAGACTGTCTGTATTTATTTGAGAGAGAGAAAGCATAAACGGGGAAGATGCAGATGCAGAGGGAGATGCAGACTCCCCACTGAGCAAGCCAGATGCAGGGCTGACCTGGCTGAAGGCAGACCAGACGCTTAACCCACTGAGCCACCTGGGCACCCTCAAAGTAAGTTTAAAGCATGAGGAAGGTGACCCTTGCTGGTAGCCCAGAGGCTTGCATGGGTGTCCACATTCCCCCTTGGCCACCGGTGGAGCTCCTTAACCAGTGTCTGGGAGGTGGTCACTGCAGAGAAGCTGCTGGATGGAAAAACCCAGAGTGAGCAGGAAGCACATCCAGCACGAGGACAACTCAACAAGAAGGCAGAAGACAGAGGCAGGAAGGCTGATTGCCACGTGCAGGAGCAAAAAGCATCTCATCAAAGTAGACACCAAGAAAGGCAAAAACTAAGGGAGAAAGGGAAAGGCAAAATCAGACGTGAGAAGGACGAGAGGACGTGGTCAGGCCCTGGCTTGGCCCCAGGCCCCACTCAGGAAACAGCGCATGGGGTGGTCCGGGGGTGATTCAGCAGGGATGTAGGAGTGATGCCGGGACATGCGGCCGGCCTGGTTGATAAACAGGATCCAGCCTATCTGAGCCCGAAGCAGCTCCTGGCTGGCGCAGATAGCACGGCCGGAACGTGGCCACAAATACAGCACACGTTCTTTTCCCGGGCGTCCGTGACCAACTGCAAACTCTGGACCCTCCCGGGGAGCAGGGGGGGCACTGAGACAGGCAGGAATGTCCACCGGGCAGCCCTCTTCCGGGGGAGGCCAAGCCCCTTCCAGGGCCCGCACTGCCATGCTCTGCTGGCAACCACCACCCGTTCAAGGTCAAGGAGAGGCATGGGGGCCCAGGGAAAGGAAAAAAAAAAAAAAAAACACAAGAAGAAAAGAAAAAAAAATTGACAAGTTTAAAGATGTTCTCCTGGGCCAAAACCAAAACCGTTTTGCCCCAATGTTGCCAGCTTTCCTTTAGACCCAGACATCTAAGGCAAGGTAGGTTCAGAAAGCCCTGGGGTCCACAGGCCAACCCTTACATCCAGGCAATGAAGGAAGAACTAGGAGGCTCCATTTCTCCTGCTAGAAAGCAGGACGAGGGACGCCTGGGTGGCTCAGTTGGTTAAGCGACTGCCTTCGGCTCAGGTCATGATCGCAGCGTCCTGGATTCGAGTCCCACATCAGGCTCCTTGCTCAGCGGGGAGCCTGCTTCTCCCTCTGCTTCTGCCTGCCTCTCTGTCTGCCTGTGCTCACTCTCTGACAAATAAATAAATAAAATAGTAAAAAAAAAAAAAAAAAAAAGCAGGACGAGCCACACCCATTTGGTGTTGTGAAGATAGGGTTTACACAGAAAGTTCTATTCAGTTCCTAGTATGAAGCTCAGCTCTCTGTTTGGTGCTCAATAAAATGTTAGTCCCTCCACTTAAGAATGCTTTCTATATATTGTGGGGGGTTTTTTGCTCATTTCTTTTTTTCTTAAACTTAATTGTGGTCAAATATCTATGACATAAAATGCATTGTTTTCAGTGATTTTTTACGTGGACAATTCAGGGGCACGGTCATGCAGCCATCACGACCATCGATCCCCATCACTTTCCATCATCCCAAACTGAAATTCAGGACCTATACATCAGTAACTTCTCTACTCACTTTTTACCGGCTCTTCTGAGGACCCATGCCAAGAAAAATCCTTCCTATAGGATGATGGGAGACAAGGGCCGGCACACAGCAGCAGGACAGATCTGGCCTGGGGGCCACAGTGTGCCAACCCCTAATATCAGGTGGTGACATGCTGGGAATGCCTGGGTGGCTCAGTCGGTTAAGCCTCTGCCTTCGGCTCAGGTCATGATCCCGGAGTCCTGGGATCGAGCCCCGCATCAGGCTTCCTGCTCAGTGGAGAGCCTGGTTCTCCCTCTCCCTCTGCTGCTCCTCCTGCTTGTTCTCTCTCTCTCTGTGTCCAATAAATAAATAAAATCCTAAAAAAAAAAAAAAAGTGGTGGCATGCTAATGCTAGTACCTTCTCCCAAGCACACAGAACTGTCCCGACGCCACCCACGGAAGCAGGAAGTAGCAGAAGCTATCAAGGCAAGAGCCATCTTTTATGGCACATTAAACTCAGTTTACTACAGGACTCTCAGAGACCCACATACCACCCAGATATGAGGCCCTTTGCAGCTTCTAGCACAGTTCCAGTTCACACCAGTGCCAGAAAGAGGATAAAGCCAGGAAATCCAGGCAACTCAGGAGCGCTGTCTGCCATAACCAAGTCCTATCCCTCAGTGAGGCATGCTCCATGCTCCAAGAGGGAGGCCGCCCACGGCTGACAGCCTGCAGGGAATTCTAAAGAGCGTCTGCCTCCTTGGGAAGAGGGCTGGAGCAGGTTGTGTCCCCCTGTGGCTCTAACACTTGTCTGATCATGAGTGCTGGAGAAGGAATGCCAGCAGGAGACTGAGCCACTGGCCATGTGCGGAAATGCTGAGGCCGTGCCCATGGCTACCGAGGGATCGGTCAACCGTGGCCAACGTGGCCTACCCCAGCGGCGTGGAGCTGGGCCTCTAGTCTGCTCTGAACAAATGGGGTGTCACAGACCTACCTCCTCACGACCAAGTGAGGAAGAGCCACCAGTGCAAAGCTGCTTGTCAGACCCTACACAGGGACACCCATGTCCCAGCCACTGGCTGCGGTGTGGTGTAATAGAAGATCACCGGCCATGGGGGCAGGCAACCTGGCTCTGAACCCCAGGCCCACCTCTTAGTGGCTGTGGGAGCCTCAGAAAGTTCCTTGAGCTAAAACGGAGTTTCATGTCAGTAAAAGCAGGTACTGCTATCCATGCTCAAAGACTAGACATCATCAGAAGTATCCCACCCACCCCAATAGGGCCTTTTTCTATGGCACCTGGAACACATCTGTCTCCTTCCTCTCTGGACGTCACCAGGCAAATGGCCCTGGGACTTACTACACTGTCTGAGCAGCCAGCACCTTCTACGGGACCCTCGTCTGCCAAAGTTTTCTAAAAATCCCTGCTTTTCTCCCCCTTCCGTGTGGCAAGGTGCACCCTAGGGGAAAGGTTTCCAGGAAATGGGATGTGCACGCAAATCCAGGATGTACAAGGAATGGGGAGCAACAAGCCCTCGCTCCTGCAGGGAGCCCAAAACAGACCCCCAGAACCACCAGCCTCAACTGAGAGCATTTCTGAGCACCCCTCCTGTTCATGGCACTAGAGTCATCACAACGACACCCAGTCCCCGTACTGTATACCTTTTGGTTCCAGAACAATGGACAAATGGTAATGCATCCGAAAGTCATAAGAGAAATTAGACTTCCAAAAACTAAGGGTGTTAAGAGTAGTGGAGGTTTCCAAACACAGCCCAGATCTCAGGGGTCAGTGCAAGCAAAGAACGCCTCAGGAATAATGCGTCTACCTTGCCAAGTCCAACGTTCATCACTGGGGAAACCAACAGGAACAATGAAAACACATCCCAGAGCCAACCAGCAGACACTGAAGAGGCACTTGCGGGTGGTGGCTGCCCGGAGGGCCGTGGGAACGCTGGGCCAACCCCTCCCTCCTGGCCTCATCCCCATGGCAACCCCCAAGCTCGGTACAATGCTCGGGGACAATGCTCCTTCTCTTGAGCTACTGGTCTACCTCTGTCTCCTGCACTGCCCGTCCTCTGGTCTGCATCCCTGAGGGGTGACGACTCACGGGCTCCCGGGGTTCCACAGTGGGGGGCTCGCCTCAGCCCTCGGCAGGCCCAGCTTCGAGCTAAAACTCACAGCCAACGGTCAGGAGCATGTGAGAGAAAGTTCCAGGGCTCTCCCTGATTTCCACTATCACTTACCCTTTTTTGAGAGACGGGGTACAGGTTTTGTCCATCTTCTTGAAACAAAAATGAATAACCCCTCCCCCCATCCCGCCTTCCATTCTTCTTCTCCATCAGCCTGCCATCTGTGACTCAGCACTCAGGGCACCTGTCCTCGGTGGGACTCACAGCCCGCAAACATTTTGTGAATACCGCACGGTACAACACATCACGCCACTTGATCCCCGCTCCCTGTAATTCTCCAGCCGCCATGATCCTTGACTGCCCTTACACAGGTGAGGAAAATGAGACTCAGAAGGTTGTGTGACTTCCCCAGCATGACTGGGCTCCTGGGGCCACACCAACCTTAGGGGCACCAAGTTAGCGATTCTAACGGTGTCACGACCAGCGGCCATGCAGCGCATGAGGAAGGCCCAAGTGGGGCAGGTGGGCAGCGGTATTAATGATTTGTTCCTGGGGCAGTTGTTTGGGCGTCCAACTCTTGGGTGTGGGCTCAGGTCATGCTCTCAGGGTCCTGGGATCGAGTCCCACATCAGGCTCCCTGCTTAGCAGGGAGTCTGCTTCTCCATCTCCCTCTGCTTCTCCTCCCACTGGATCTCTCTCTAATGTTCACTCTCCCTCACTCTCTCTGAAATACAGAAATAAAATCTTTATTAAAAAAAAAGAAGAAGAAAAATAGAAAGCATGAGCAGTGGTGAAACCAGAAACACACAAGGAAGAAAATGATGGCTAGACTCAAGGTGAGGCTTTCATCTTGGATGGAAGGAGGGGCTTCTGAGTGTAGGTGTCCTGGAAAGACCATTTATCTTAGGACCATTTATTAAACATGAATGTTCCAAGCACTCTTCTGTGCACATGTCCTGTTTCACAATGTAATTTAAGAATTACCAGAGAAAAAGAAAGTGGAACCACTGAGTGGCCTCACTCAATTCATGTCATTTCTGATTCCTAACCCTTCAGAACTCTCTCTTACACCCCAAAAATGCCAGAGGAGGTAAAGCACAACTTCCAACTTTATCAGTCACTTTTATCCCCAGGGCAATTAACCCACCAGAGGTGCACTAGAAACATCTAGAGAGATCTAGGCCCGTCTCACCTCAAATAAAAGGACTGTCAACAGCAACCTTGGGCCTGCTTGCTTGATCTCCTGCCCTCCACAAGGAATAAACAAAGGGCTCTTCTCCTGGCCAACCTCTGTCCGTCATGCTCTTTCTAGTGCTATCCACTGTTTCACAGAATTTACACTGAGTACCAAACCCTGTTTAGAGAGACCAGGTCCCAGCTGAAGGGCTGGGGCCTTCTGCTCTCCTGGGAGTCGCGATTCCTGTTCCCTCCTGCATGAGAAAATGTTCCCAGAGGTGGCTGGGGCTCAGGACACCAGGTGCTAGACACAGATGACCTGGCTTCAAGTCCCCTCTTAGCCGATCAGTGTTGGTATGGCCTTGTGAGCGATCCACAAAGTCTAAGAAGAGATCAGGCCCAAGATTCCTCATCCTGGATAAATTTGGGACAACAGTTCCCGTTCCTTACAGAGGTGCTGCACTGAACAGAGAGAACTGACATGAGCCTTCTGAAGCCTGGTAGTAGTCAATAAGCAGTATCATTGTTATAAAAAAGCACAAAACAAACCAATGACAGAGGGCACCTGGGTGGCTCAGTGGGTGAAGCCTCTGCCTTCAGCTCAGGTCATGATCTCTGTGTCCTGGGATCGAGCCCCGCATCGGGCTCTCTGCTCAGCGGGGAGCCTGCTTCTCTCTCTGCACCTCCCCCTGCTCATGCTCTCTCTCTCTCAGACAAAGAGAATTTTTTTTTTTTTAAATGACACTGCAGAACTATTATGGAGTATAAAATTAACTTTTTGGTCTCCCACCAAACTTCTCACACCGTACAGCTGCTGCCCTTGGGACGACTCTTGATCCTTTCTTCTCATCTGACTGGAAAGCACAGAAATACTTCTCTTAAAACTCCTTGTGAACTCGTAACCAAAGATTTAACTCCACTAACAGAAACAATTCCTGTGTTCCAACTTCCTTATGACGAGGAAACCCGGGGAGAAATAAAATTCCGAATTTACAAAAACAGAGACACAGGTCAATTATCTACGGCCAATCTATCAATGTCACGTTAGTTAAGACCAGGAGAGACGCACATCATCACGACATAAACTTTCCAAAAGCCCCAATTTAACCCAAGAGCTTCTAATCCCTTTTTCTGCAAACCCGCCTTTCCCGGCAATAGCCAATGAACGTTCTGACCAGTGTTCATAATTAGGTCAAGAACAAAGTCAAGAACAAAGGTTGGAGACCAAACAATACTCCAGCTGATCTGCAGATAACAGCGGCCTCCTTTGGCTCCTGTTCACCTGCGAGATTTCAACTGTTATAGGAGGCTGTTCTACCGGCAAGGTAGGAGAGGGGTACAGATGACCCAAACAGGTTAAACTCAAACCCAGTCACACTATTTTCATTTTAAAAATATAAACTCTTTGGTAACGCACGACACAGACTTGGGTGGCTCAGTCATTAAACATCTGCCTTCGGCTCAGGTCATGATCCCAAGGTCCTGGGATCAAGTCCCACACTGGACTCCCTGGTCCTGGATCCTGGGATCGAGTCCTGGGATCGAGTCCCACATCAGGCTCCCTGCTCAGTGGGGAGCCTGCTTCTCCCCCTGCTCGTGCTGTCTCTCTCTCTCTGACAAATAAATAAAATCTTTAAAAAACAACAACAAAGGTGTCCCATGGTAAGAAACATCTGATGGCATGTAGCAGAGATCAAAAGCCCACATCCTGTGATGCTGATGTGGATTTTAGTTGTTTTGGAGAGCCAGCGTGCAGACCCTCCACTGACGCTGACTTTTCTTTCCGTAATGATCTCAACTCGTCCCAGTAAGAGGCACCAACACAGCTCCCCTGACACACCAAACAGCCCTCTCTTTGCTTTCCCCATCTAGACGGTGTTCCACCATACCTACCATAATGGTATGTTCTGGAAATCTGGCACGCACCAGCTTCACGAACTCCACAAAATGTTCTGAATACCCGTTGGCCACATCCAGGCATATGAACTTGACCTGTGGCACCGCTTCTAAGATGTCGCTCATCTTTTCCAGATCGCTCTTCCCACTGCCTGAACTCACGGCTACATGCTGTCCCAAAATAAAGCAAGAGGCACAAGACGTGAGGAATCAAGAGCATTCAAAAGTGAGACCCTCCCTCCATCCATTCTCTATCCTGGGGAGATGCCGTGGGTCTTTGAGGTTCCCCCAGACCAAATACACACACAGTGGATCTGCTCAAGAAACACGCCACACGGAAGCGAAAGGAGACTCATCCTTGGCCACAGAATCTTCCAGTAAACAGAGGTTTAATTACAGGAAACTTAGTCCTTGGCTTTTCCTTAATTTCCTCCCACCATGTGGAACTCTGAACCATCGAGCTGCTGGTACGAATTCTGCTCTTCCTGGAGGAGAGGAGAAGCAGGAAGAACGAGGGGCAGCCGGTCAGCACAGACCTCCTCCCACCAACACCATGGCTGTCACCCTGGCTGTCACCCTGGGCAGCCGGCACCGGGAAAAGGAAGGCAGGGAAGATGTCTAAATTCCTCTGATAAAACCTCCTGTTTTCATTTTGACTCTCAATACCATACGATCACGACATGCAAATCGTAACCTACTCACAAAACCGCAAGACTCAAGGTTCCTATGAAAAGGGCAAAATGGCCAAAAAGTACAGGAATGGACGGGCTTAAGATGTTTTTTCCCAATGGTACCTCTGTTGACATCTGAAGCCACCACACCCTCCTCAGTGACACCCTCCTCCCCAACTTCCAGGCACAGGTGGTCTCCAACCCACCCCTCTGCTCCTGGGAAAATCTGCTCTTTGAGATAAGATTTGCTTTTAGTCACTGATCCCTGAGTGCAACTAGGTCATGGTTTTGTGCCCAGGGTTACCACCTCAGCTTTTATAAAAATATTTGTATTTTAGGGGTGCCTGGGTGGCTCAGTGGGTTAAGCCTCTGCCTTCAACTCAGGTCATGATCTCAGGGTGCTCAGCAGGAAGCCTGCCCCTCCCTCTGCCTGCCTCTCTGCCTACTTGTGATCTCTGTCAAATAAATGAACAAAATCTTAAAAAAAAAAAAAAAGAATATTTGTATTTTATGACACTTCTCTGAGCCAGGAGCCACCAACAGGGGGAGGGGACATATCTGAGTACCCTTTGTGATTCCTCCAAAATCACAACAATGTATCCACAACACAGATCCGGAATGGAAACAGCCTGGTAACTTGATACATGTTTATCCCGGTTTTCTGTGTTCAGATCAGTTTTCACTCCTCCAGCTGCCAGTCTGCCCAGTGGTGGCCCAACCCAACCCTCCCAGTAGAGCTTTGCCACCCTTCCCATTTCCCTCTCATTTCTGTTCAGGTTTGGCAAGTGCAACCCAAGACTGGTTCATTTCTCTCAATGTTACCAAGTTTTGGACATTTCTCTCCCCTTTTCTTTTTCTTTTTCATTTTCCCCCTTTTTAAATTAGCCTTTAATTGGGTCAGGGGCACAGCAGCAAGTCATATGATCATGCTTCCTAGTGAAGAACCAGGTTCTAATTAACACACTGCCAGAAACTCTTGTGCAGGAGTCAGAGGTATGACCCCCTGCCCCCCCCCCCCCCCCACCCCACCCCCCCGCCAAATCACCACTCGCCAAACTTCCTCCAGGCAGGAAAGATGGTGAAGCAATTAATATACATTCTGAGACGACATGGAAAAAATGAACTTGATATTGAGCCAGAATTCCTGTATCTCCAAAACCACCTTTTCTCCAATCAAAATCCACGCAGAGCGCAGCCAAGGGAAAGCAGAAGTCAACACAACCTCCCAAGTGGTATAAACTGAAGTCATTTTCCAATCACAAATGATGTGATCTCAGAAGAAGGTATCTCCAACCCACAGAAACTTCTCTGCTGTCACCGGTTCAGAACGACTCAGAGGTGCTGGGTGGCAAGTCAGGTGCGTTACACAATAATAAGAGTTTCTGTTATTTTCGAACTGCCTTTTTTTAATAACCGCTTTACTGAGATATAATTACATGCCACATGATGCACCCATTTAGAGTGCACAACGCGATAGTTTTTTGTTGTGTAACTGCCATCACCATTTTAAAAACACTTGTCACCCCCACATGCGTGGACCCTCACCTTCAAACTCCCACCCCCCTGCCTTAGGCAACCTCTCCTCTGCTTCGTCTCTGTAGGTTGGCCTATTTTTGCCATTTCACCTAAGCAGAAACATATTTTCATGTGTGGCTTTTTCATTCAGCAGAACGTTTTCAAGGTTTGCCATCCGTGTTGTAGCACATGTCGGGACTTCATGCCTTTTTACAGTTGAATAATACTCCGTTGTGTGGACAGACCAGATTTTGTTCATTCGGGCACCGGCTCCCGGACATTCAGATGGACGGTTTCTACCTCTCTGCTCTGACGAATGACACCGCTACGAACGTCTGCGTACAAGTCTCTGTGTGGACCCCTACTTCTGTGTGTGCGAGGTCTACACCCAGAAATGGAATTGCTGGGTCCAGTCGCAACTCTGCTATCTGACGTTCTGAGTAACAGCCAAAGTAAGTGCCAAAACAGCTGTGCTATTTTACACTCCCCCCAGCCATGCGGAAGGGCTCCAGTTTCTTCACATCCATGCCAGCGCTCATTAGGATCTTTCTGATTACAGCCTTCCTAACGGGCATACTGTTTACTCAACTCCAAAACCACTCGTTATAATGTGATGTTTTTCCTCCCGTCAGAGGACTGTTCGGACGGAGGCGCCCCTTGCAGGAGGCATAGGGCTTCCACAGGCTCTCAGGACGGGACACAGGATTTTTCAAGAGGGGAAAAACAAAAAAACACACAAAAAATAGATATTCCTATTTGAGAGATCCTGATTATTTTTAAAATTGGATCCAGGGACGCCTGGGTGGCTCAGTTGGTTAAGCAGCTGCCTTCGGCTCAGGTCATGATCCCAGCGTCCTGGGATCGAGTCCCACATTGGGCTCCTTGCTCGGCAGGGAGCCTGCTCCTCCCGCTGCCTCTGCCTGCCTCTCTGTCTGCCTGTGCTCGCTCTCTCTCTCTCTCTCTAACTAATAAATAAATAAAACATTAAAAAAATAAATAAATAAAATAAAATAAAATTGGATCCAGAACAGGTTTTCCCAGCAATGTTGAAGGGCAAGGGCAGGGCCCACTACAGGCTTTCCACGGGTCTCTCCCTGGTGACTCTGCAGGTCTGTCCTCTGCCAATTCAAACCTTCGCAATTGCCCTGAAGTGCCCCCCCGCCCCCGCACGAAGAAATGTAACTTAGAACCGGGTGCAGTCATACCTGCAGACATTCTGGGTGGTGGGCCGCGAAGAGCTTCCAGTCGTCCAAGGTGTAGTGCTTGTGAAGTGCTGTGAACATGGAGTGCTAGGGGACAAAACAGACTTCCTGTTAGGACAGGAACTTCCTGTTAGGACAGGAAGTCAAGCCAGCCCGCTCTCCTCCCCGCACGGGACGGTGCGGGGGACACAGCAACACATGCCAGTTCATGCTTCATTTGCTTTAAATACGCTGAGAGCCAAGAACAGACGAAGGAGTCACCGGTGAAAACACACAACCAGGTTCTCTGCTCTCATCTGATCAGACAACCCTGATCCGGGACTTGGGTGGCCCGGGAGGGAAAAGGAAGGGTTCCCAGGGCCCTATCCCAGCCCCACTGCCCGAGTCAGGCCCAGAGTGGCAGGCAGCAGGTGCCCTGCCCCAAAGAGCGTCTGAGGCCCAAGTGCTGTTCGGCCAACCCAAGAGAACCTCAACTCATATCTGAAAGCTTGCCTTTGTGTTCACAGTCTAAACATGGCTTGCTAAAAGCTAAACCCAACAGGCAGTTGGTACTCTTGAGGGAGGGAATTCGACGAATCGTAATCCCACACCTAGGACGACCAACCCAACACTGACACGCTTTGTGCCAACATTTCGTATATCATCTCACTGACTTCGAGCAACTTCCTACGGTCATGTGAGCTTTGCGGACAGAAATAGAGCGTAAGCAATTTAGGGACGGCTTGGCCAAAAAGGGGCAAAGGCCAGAACCAAACTCGAATCTGACTAGGGAGCTCAGGCTCCTTCCCCTCTCCTAACTGCTGAGTCTATTTCCCCATCTACACTTTTCCATTCTAAAATCTGGTGCCTTTATGAACTCGTACTCAATCAGTGGATTCTAGAAGCAGAAAATTCACAGCGCACAGGCACGTGGCTTCAGGGTACACTGTTTTACTGTGTTTACAATGTCCATGGTCTCAAACGACGGGGAGTCCTTCCTGTGAAAATGGGCGGGACGTAGCAAGTTTTACATTTTTTAATGGACTCCTAATGCGAAATGGGAATTAATCTGGACAATTTATTTGCTCCCTGATTCCACCCACTTTCACACTAATACATAATTCATTGATAGGGATGGCTGATCACAGAACAGAGCAAGGGAAAGACAAGGAGGAAAAAAAAAATACAGATTTCTTCACCAATTAATTTAGCCTCCAGGCCCAAGCTCGGTGGGGGCTGTGGGCTGACAAGAGTATAGCTAGCTGATCATAGGATCAGACAGATCACCCCCTACTCCATTTTTTGAATTCATCATCGGTTTGAAAATCTTCCTTCCAATCACTGGCTAATAATGAATCCTAGCACCTCCTGGGGTCCCACAGCAAGAAGCTCTTTCAACTAATTGGACTTCTCTTTCCACTTGGCAGGCATTATCGAAGCAAGAAGACACACACCCACTGTGCATATCAGAAGCAAACATTTCGTATGGAGGATGAATAAGGTGTGTTGTACCTCAGACCCAGCCTTGTGGGACAAAGATCCTGCCCACAAATGGCTTTTCCTTCATTTCTCCCAATGCCAGGATACCAACTACTCCCTTTATTGGACATGAAACTAAAAGTGGCCAGAAGGGACCTGAGCTTCTACTATTAGCTGTCAGTGTGAGTTGGGAGGCAAATCCCTTATTCTGGAGTCAGTCTGAGTTTGACCTTCGCTCTGTCTCCTGGACTAAATGTCCTGAGCCAAGGAAACTCTCCTCTCCCTCTCTGCCTCCATTCTGTAAAAGGAACCCACCTGGACAGGCTGTGACAACATTACACACATTCTATCTACTGTTTGGCACTTAGGTTCTCAATAAATGCTTTGTAATAAGTGTTACTGTACAGACGGCCCACGAAGCAGTTCAGCCTTGATTTCAAAGACAAGGTTGTTCTTCGATAATATGACAGCAGTCTAACTTTATGAGATCTCTAGTTTCTCAAATGATCATGAGCATTTTCAAGCAAGAAAGGGATGAAGATCTGGAGCATCTCATTGAATGTGAGGTCCACACTCCAGCCATCTTCTGACTGCAAAGGGAAGATAAGATGTGCCCCAAGCATCCAGAACTAACTAGTTTGGGTGCAGTGAATGACCCAAAATGTCTCAATTTTCTCTCTTCTTCCTTGTGTCTGAACACGTCCAGGATAGGCCCCTGACAACGTGGCCAGGGTGAGCAGCAGAGGGAACAAAGCCCACCATCTTACCTGGGACATCACTACTGCCATCTCGAATGTCCCCACGGTGTCCATATTGGCCACAATGATGGGAATCCCTGAGTAGGTCTGCTTTGAATTTCGAAACGTGAAGGTGCGCTCAAGATCCACCTGTTGGCAAAAAGGGAAAGTGCTCTGTTATTTAAGTGGTTTGTGAAGAATTTGGCACAAGGAAAGAACAAAAAGGAAGTGCATGTCCCTTGGTCTCTTAGGAGCTGAGCCCTGTGTTCCAAAGATAGGAGAGTTCCTCGGGAGGCCAAGTGACAGGTTGTCATCCAGGGACAAAGCTGAACCGCCCTCGTTACGATCCTCAAGCACCAGCACAAGGCTCCAGACATTGTTCCCTCAAACTAAACCTCAGAACCGGAAGTTACTCTCCTTCAGTAGCCCCTCCCCCTCCCCACCCACTGCCACCTTCTGTCCCCAGCCTGATCCATCCTGACCCAAAACACCCAAATCCATGCTATCTTCCCTACTTTCAAGCACCGGAGGGACCATTCCCCTTATGGGAAAAACTCACTCCATTCTTCCCTGCGAAGCATGGTTTTCCCTTTCATTCTTACTGTCAGAGAGAACCGGACACTCTGGATTCACCCCACAGTGAGCCGCAGACCATTAATCCCTTAACCTGTGACCCTTCTCTGCTGCTGTGTGATTCTGAGCATCTCTTGGAGAGCTGAGAGGAAGTACTTGCAACCATAGGTCTGTGCATATCAACGCTTGCTCCTTTGACATGCAAATATTTGGGGGGAGGGCCCTCCCATTCTCCTCTAACTCCAACTTCAGGGCATCTGTGACTAAGGGGGCTATCAGGAACCCAGAGCAAGAGCTAAGTCAAGATGGCGGGCTCATCGAAAGCTGCATGTGAGGGCCAGGCACTCACTGAGAGCATGCAGAGTCAGAACCCCTTCTTCGACCCAAGCAGATCCAAGGCTTGCAGGCTCATAGATCCATTCTCCACCCTTTTCTGGCCCCACTTTTACCACAGGAAGGCCACCCTTCCCCCACCCCACCCCACCCCACTGCCCAGGTTGGTTTCTGGCTGGGTTCAGCCAATGAAGAAACTGGGTAGGACACGAAGGATAGTGTGGGACAAGGCGGGGGAGGGGGGTCGGACGTATGTAGTCAGGGCATGTCTCCCAGAACTCTTCGGCCTTGGCCTGCATGGTCTTGGTTCCAGCTTTCGCAGAGTGATCCCAGGACTTGGGCTCCAGTAACATCACCTCCTCCCCTTTGGAAGTGGTTTTCCACTCTTACCAATCTCTGGCACCCCAGTATCTCATCGGGCATGTCAGTGGAGTTCAGATAGCTTGCATTAAATTCCCTGTTTTACATGTTCAGCACTGTCCGTCCCCTTGGCTGGACCTTGACAGGCACGAGACTGTCCTGGAAGTGGGTGCTTCCCCAAAGGAGAACCGGCGCGAAACACACAAGCACGCATTTTCAGCTTCTAAAATAACTCCGACCCCACATTAAGAGCAGCTTCGGGAGTACATCAGCAATAATCATTTCCTATCAGGGTTTACCTCCCCTTCCCCCATTCCTTTTCATTTGAGACAACTTTTACTTTGCCGTCACATGTCAAAAAACACCAAGGGACACGTCTGGCCATTTAGCCTTTCCACGCACCTCCCTTGTTTTCTACGTAACTCTGTGTCCAGAAGGCTTCCTGGGCCAATGATGTCATAGGTTTGTCTTCTCCAGCCTTAAAAGCCAAGACGATGGCAAATGAAATGCAGTCACTGCCTGATCAGGTGGGGCAGCACCTCCCCTCCTCTACTTCCTTCATTAGGATTCTTGGCTCTACTTCAGCGAAGCAAGTTCGATTTACATTCAGAAAGCTAACTGAAGGAGTCTATTAGTCGCAACTTTCTGTGCTGTTAAGGGCACTCTAACATTCTGGCTTTGAGGGCTTAAAATAATCAGAATAATCCTAGGTCTCAAATGACTCATACTCCTCCCAAGATGCATGGGGAGGGCTGCTACACTCTGCATCCAGCTGAGCTCACAATGGGTTTTTCCTGGCACCCCAAACCCTATCAACAGTATGGAAAATAGAGAGTTCTTCACGGAAAAAGGTCAGCCTTGACAGTGGACTCCTGCCCCTCTTTCTAGTCTTCATGTGGTAGATTCCACACAACCCCTAATTCTAAGAATGAGAAATAAAAGGATCTTCCCCAAGGAAGAATAAACTATTGGGATTACATAAAAATAAAAAGCTCTGGGGCACCTGGGTGGCTCAGTCGGTTAAGCGGCTGCCTTTGGCTCAGGTCATGATCGCGGGGTCCTGGGATCAGCCCCACGTCAGGCTCCCTGCTCAGCAGGGAGTCTTCTTGTCCCTCTCCCTCTACCCCTCTCCCTGCTTGTGCTCTGTCTCTCTCTCTAATAAATAAAATCTTTAAAAAAAGCTTCTGCACAGCACAGGAAAAATATCAACGAAACGAAAATGAAGCCTATGGAATGGGAAATGATATTTGCAAATGACATATCCGATAAAGGGTTAGGATCCAAATATATAAAGAACTTATACAACTCAACACCCCAAAAAAGAATAATCCAATTAAAAATCAGCAGAGCACCTGAGTAGACACTTCTCCAAAGAAGACACAGAGATGGCCAACACACATATGAAAAGACGCTCAACATCACTCATTATAGGGAAAAGCAAAGCAAAATGACAAGGAGGTTTCACCTCTCACCAGTCAGAATGGCTAAAATCGGAAAGATAAGAAACAACGGATGTTGGCAAAAAAGGGAAAAAAAGGAACCCTCCTGCCCTGTGGATGAGAAGGCAAACTGTTATAGCCACTCTGGGAAACAGTAAGGAGGTTCCACAGAAACTCAAAAACAGAACTGCCCTAGGACCCAGCAGTTGCACTACGGGGTGCAAAATACTACCCCCAAAATACAAAAACACTAATTCAAAGGGATACATGGACCCATATGTTTATAGCAGAATTAGTTGCAATAGACAAGTTATAATTTTATATAATTAATAATTTTATAATTATGATTTATTTATTTTTAATTTAAAATATAATTTTATAATTATGATTTATAATTTTATATAATTAAAATAGACAAATTAGTTGCAAAACAGACAAAAAATAGACAACAGCCAACGTGTCCACCAACTAATGAATGGATAGAGAAGATGTGCTGTGTGTATACATATAATGGAATACTGGCCATAAAAAAGAATGAAATCTTGCCATTTGCTGTAGCATGGATGGAACTAGAGAGTATCATGTCAAGTGAAATTAATCAGAGAAAGACAAACACCATATAATTTCACTCACATATGGGATTTCAGAAATACAACAAATGAACAAAGGAAAAAGAGAGAGAAAGACAATCTAAGAAACAGACTCTGAACTCTAGAGAACACACTCAGGGTTCCCAGAGGGAGGGGGTGGGGGGAAACAGGTGATAGGGAATAAGGAAGACACCTGCTGTGATGAGCACGAGGTGACATATGGAATCGCTGAATTACTATATTGTACACCTGAAACTAGTATTACACTGTATGTTCACGATACTGGAGTTAAATTTTTAATTAAAATATTAAATTAAAATTTTAATTAAATAAAAATTAAAATTAAAAAGTTAAAACAAATTTTTAAAAAATCTTAGTTATCGTCCCTCATCCACACAGACAAAAAGACACGCACATCCCTCCCCTCCAGAATACACCACTTGTTCACTGAGAGAGGTATTTTAAATATCCCAGCCTCCCAGGAACAAAACTTGGCATTTAATCTGCCACAGCTGGTCGATGCACCCAATATAGCACCTTCGAGTTCCCACTCTGCTCAGCCTGATTTGCAAAGGGAACATAAAGTCATAAACTACCCCTCCTCCACCTCAAAAACGCATGTTTCCGCTGCCCTTTACGCTCCCCCAGAAGCGTAAGCCTTCTACACCCTATTCTATCCTCCCACCTCCCACTATAAACACAAATTCATTAATTACCTGGAAAGTACCAGGAGGTGGTATAATGGGGAGCCGCCCCTGGCCTCCGGTCTACACCCTCTCATCCCACACAAATGCTGACGTGCATACACAGACACCCGGGTCTGCAAAACATGCTCCCCACACACACACCCATGCCTACACACAGCTGCCACTGGGCCACTCCCTGAGGTCGGAGGTGAGCACAGCAACAGCACCCCAGGTCCTTGGGAAAACCCACCTGGAGCCCTTGCCAGCCTTGGAAGTAGCCTGAAGTCATCTGAGCAAGGGAAATCCAGGATCCCGAGTACCTGGAAATGACCTAGAGGATAAGCCTGGTCCTCCACTCCTGTTCAGTGAGGAGGGTACAGGGGACCAGGAGGGTCGTGTGGTGTAGGAGCCTCTTTTGCCAAGATTGGTAGGCGGTACGGATCAAAGCAATGCTCTGAAATAAATGATGATCTGTGTCACCTGTAAAAGGTAAGTCTACAGGAGACTCCCTCCCAGCTGAAAAGTGGGGAAGAAGTTAATGTCTGACCAAGGGGTAAAAATGATATTGTACTTTAAGGGCAATGCTGGGTGGGCTCCTGCCCAGCTTTCTGAACATTCTGTTCCCTGCAGGCTTGGCCACCAGCTGGCAGGATCTGGAGAAGTTCATGCAGCTGTGCATGACCAGAGAGCCCCAGGGTTCCACAGGTGGGAAAGACTCCAGCGGCTAGCCCAACGCATCTGTGTGCACATCAGAATCATTGTAGGACGCTTTCCAAAATACACACGCTCATGCTGCTCCAAACCTAGGGAGAGCCTTTGTGTTGGAGACAATATGTATATTCTGGAGTGAGAGTCTCCCTAGGTGATTCGCTAAGAACAATCTGACCCCACACCCTCTAATTTTACAGAGTAAAATTTATAGAGGCGGTTATGGTTTGCAATGTGTCTTCCAAAAAAGATGCCGAAATGCCAAACCAGGGTACCTGTGAATTGTAATAAGGTCTTTGCTGATGATCAAGGTAAGATGAGGAGGTCAGGAGGGTAGGGTCCATCCTTGTATGACTGGTATTTGCAAGGTGGGAAAATGTGGACACAGACCCATAGAAAGGGAGAACATGGTGAAAAGATGAAAGCAGAGAGAGAGGCAATGATGCCTCTAAAGGCAAGGAACACTCAAGACTGCGGGTAAACAACCAAAAGGGAGAAGACAGAAATGTAACAGATTCTCTCCTGCAAGGCTCAGTCCGACCCAGCCTGTGGATACTTTGATCTGGGGCTCCTAGCCTCCTGCACTTTGAGACAATAAATTTCTACTGCATAAACCCAACTTCTTTGTTACACAGGGCCCCTGAAACTAACATAGAGCCAAGATACTAAAATAGCACAGAGGTTGGACAAAAACCCTGGCCGGCTTGCTCCCAGCTCTATATTCTCTCCTGCCATGCTCTGATCCCCTGTGGGCCAGCCTGCTGTGGACCCCCAGGCTCAACCCCACTTCCCTGGATCCGCCTCTCCCTGGTATTAAAAAAAAAAAAAATCACTAGTGAGTTTTAACACTGTGTCGAGTCTCCTCTGTCTAGGACAAGTGGCCAGTTTTCTGCTGCAAATTTCTTCATTGTCGGACTTCCCAAAGTAATGGCTGTGTTAGTAAGTTTTTGTCTCTTTTTTTAAATCTTACCTTAGGTTAAAGGCTTCAGTGGGACACCAGAGCCAGGAATGGGTTTTGAAGAACAGAGCAGGGAGTTAAGGAATGACTCAATCTCCCCAGTGTGTCAGATAAAGACAAAATTCTTGCTTCATCAACAAACATGCGACTTCTTTTGAAAGGATGACCCAAATGCCCCCGTGCAGCCCTGCGGGACTTTATTCTTACATGCCAGGGGCTTGTATGGACAGTTGAGAGAAGACCTCCTACCCGGCGTGTTCACAGTAAGGCCACCTGAGCCACCTCCACTGGTACCCAGGTGCTGACCTAAAATTCATTTCATATGACGCCTGCAGAAAAGTCCCTCCAGGAGTCCTAGAATGTCTAAATGGGAAACCACTCTGCCTTTCTCTCCATTTCCTGCTCACTGCCTGATGATCCATGAGCAGACCTAGCTCTCAGCAAAACTGCTGCAGTGATAAATCTTGTCAAGACTCAAAACTCCCTTCCCAGCCAGGTCTGCTCTGGCCGGCTGTGTTTTCTCTCTCCTAGCTCCACGCCGCTCTGCTCTCTGGTTCGGTTCAAAGGCTGTCTTTTTACCATTTAGTTTCCAATTTGCATGCAGGTATGGCCTCTGTCGGGGGACGAGTGCTCTAGACTTTTTATCTGATTGCACAATGAAAAGTTTTGATCATCGCCCTCTGAGAAATTTCAAGCATCCACAACAAACACCGATTAGAAGCCTACTCAGATCCCAGGCTTACTAGATCCCTCCGACATCACCGAAGCAGGCAGACTATGGGAAGCTACTAGCCAGACACCTACAGGCTTAGGGGAACCAACTGGAAAGGTGATTCCAGTTAACTCTGTTTTCCAGGCACAGAGCTGGCAAGCGCCCACAAAAACAGAAATATGACAACATTTCTCAAGGGCACAGAGTTCTCACTGTAATGTGTACATGAAGACTGATGGTACCACTGGAAGCTGGGACAGGAATAGTTTCAATCAGCCCAAAGTATGAAAGCAAATGATGCCTGACATCATAGCAACCTCTGGAAAAGAAAAATTCATTCTATTACATAAATTCTAAGTGTTTTACCTTCTCAAGATGCTTCCCGGCTCATAAAATACACACGATTTATCATTGTTTTAAGCACATCATTTTTCTTAAAATTAAGTTTCTCTCTCCTAAGTGAATTTTGAACAAATACTGAAAGAATATTGAGGCCCCCACCACATTATTTGTCTGCCCAGAATTGTCTGGTTCTGGCCTTAGGTACAGCCTACCTGCCACCCAAAGTATTTATTGTTTTTAAGGACGTGATGAAGGACAGGATGAGGGTTAACCATTCCTGACCTCTTGTGGACCTGTCCTGTCCCACCCTCTTTGGGTCCAGCTGCCACCCCTCCTGCTTGAGATGGTGACTTGTTCTGGTCACCGGCTAGAAGAAGACGCTCCCTCTATCCAAACCAGCCCTCAGCTGGCAACGCCAGGCACTGCAGTCAGGCCTGGGCACAGGCGGGCAGCCGAGTTCCTTGCAAGGGAATTTATTTATGATCTTGTGGAGCGGAGCGTTTGGAAGAGTGTGCTGGCTCTGCTTCCTCCTGTTTACTCCTGCGGCCCAGCCTCCAGATGGAGTCATTTCCTCACCTCCTTCTCCAGCTCTTAGAAGACCAGGCAAAGCCACAGTCACCAGCACACCCTCTTGGCCGGGGACTCTGCTTCTCTGAGCAACTAGTTCATCCTTCAGACTTTCACCTTCCTCAACCCCAACAGGGCTACCACTCCCCTCTTCCCCCCGGGGGGCTACTGCCAGCCCAGGATCCACCTGTTCCTCAGGCTTTGATCTCGGCAACACAGAACCGGCCAAACTGCCCAGGGTGTCCCTGTTTGCCTCCCACCCCGTACCCCAGAGCTTTCTGCTTCCCTAGAACTGGGCTGGACTGCAGCTGTCCAGTAAGCGGGGTGCCACCAGGAATGAGTCGTCCCCAGCCTCACTCCCGGCAAGGTCACTGAAACGCGGGAAGTAAACCCTGAACTTCTGCCGCCCTGGAGCCTGTTTATTAGGACATTAAAAAAAAAAAAAATTCCCTCGCTGCAGCTGATAGCAGAGCAGCGAGGGGCAGTTCTCCGCACCGAGAAACAGTGCCAAAATCACAAAGCTGTCCAGCTGTTTGTCCTCTCCCTCTACACCGGGGCTCCACAGGGTCAATTCCTTCCTCTATGCGCCCCCCAACCACCCCCCCAAAACAGTTGGCCGCTTGAGCTTTCTTCCTCTGTGGTCTGCTCTACTGTGGACTTGCCCTCCTGCCCACCCGACCGGAGCAGGGGCAGGGTCCCTCAAGTCCTGGCAGGGAACCAGCTGGCTTCCCTCTTTCTCAGCAGGTGGGGAGGGCCCCGGGGTGGGGAGGGGTCAGCATCCCATCCAACAGCACAGACACACGGAAAAGCCGGCAAGGTTAGCACATCCCGCCTCCTTCCACCGGCCTCTCGCGAGGCACCCGGAAAACAAATCCCACCCCACTGCGGCTTTCGGAGGACCCCACCTCGGCTCGGCTCCTGAGGCTGCTCCGCTTGGGTCGCAGCAGGACATCCTTGAAGTCCAGCTTGAGGTCTGCATCTATGCGGGGCATGGTGCGGATCGGCGCGCTGAGGCCCGCGCGGCTAAGGCTGGCAGCTCCTTCCTGCAGCGCCGGCGCCCGGCGGGCCGGGGGGCGGTGCCCGGGCGTGGGAGGCGGGGGGGCGGGGCGTGCGCGGGGTGGGCGGGGCGGGAGGCGGGGCTCGGCTTGCGGGGGCGGGGCAGCCTCGCGGGTAGCTGTTCCCGAGCGGGCGGGGCGCGCACGCTGCGCTGGGGGCCGGGGGATCCTGCCGCGGCGCTCCGCCCGCCTTTCCGGGCTCCAGCTCCCCGCTCTGGGGCGGTGGTGGGGAGGGGAGATGGACCTGGGGGGTCGGGCGGGGTAGGCACCGAGCAGTGGCTCTGATGTCTGCCAGCGCGACATTTTTAACAAACCTCCCCCCTCACTCCCGCTTACAAGCCTTGGCTCGTTGTGGTGACCGAACCCGCGGCGGTCGCGGAGGAAGGGGGAATGCGCACCGGCGCACCGTCGTGGGGGACAGCGAGGTTCCCACCGCACCCCACCCGGCGGAGACTTGACCTCTGACCCGAGGAAAAGGCCCTTCCCTGGGAGCTTTTGTTTCTTTTTCTAATTTCAAACCCCGTGTGCCTGTCAAGTGCTGAGTCAGACCTGGGGCAGGCCGAAGAATAAACCCGGGGGGAAAGCGTGTGGGCAGGAAATCTGGCAGCAGTGGGGGGACGCAATCTCTGGCAGATCCTGGAGGTTGAGGGACCTGAGTCTGCTCTGAAGACTTTGAAGATTTCCTGTCATGTCAGCATATATATATTTCTTTTCAGTGTTCCAGAATTCATTGTTTATGCACCAGACCCAGGGCTCCATGCAATATGTGGAGCCTCCCCCCCCTCCCCCCCCCCCCCCCCCCCTCCAAACCTCACCCCCATCCCCTCCAAAACCCTCAGTTTGTTTCTCAGAGTCCACAGTCCTTATGGTTCATCTCCCCCTCCAATTTCGCCCAACTGGCTTCTCCTCTCCATCTCCCCATGTGCATTTATTTTTAATTCACCTGCTGACCTGACTGTAAGGAGCCTTTACTCTAGGTTACAGAGAGGCTTAAATGCTTGCCCTGCACCTTCTCAGTCACTTAGACCAACCCACTGAAGAGGGAGCCACTCTGCAGATCAGGCAAACAAGGGTCACATTAAGGAAATGACTTGCCCATGGTGGCCTTAAAGTTAAATATAAATCGCTCAGTCTTTTTTAATTTTATTTTTATTTATTTATTTGACAGACAGAGGTCACAAGTAGGCAGAGAGGCAGGCAGAGAGACAGGAAGGGAAGCAGGTTCCCTGTTGAGCAGAGAGCCTGATGCTGGCTGATCCCAGGATCCCAGGACCCTGAGATCATGACCTGAGCCAAAGGCAGAGGCTTTAACCCACTGAGCCACCAGTCTTTAAAAATCAGTGTGATCTTAACTAAAGCTAAGTCCAAGACCCTTCTCTGCCTGGGTTTAAAACCTGACCCCCACGTCTTTCTCCTCAAGAGTGACCTTGGGGAGTCACTTTATTTCTTCAAACCTTACAGGTTTTTTATAGGTTAAAAGAGAAGGGAAGAAAAAAGATTTAGCCTTGTCGTGTCCCAGCCTTTTATGAGAATTAAATTATGAGCTTGTGTGTTTGCGCAAAATTTATATACCCTGAATTGTTGGCTCACTATATTGGGCTCCTGAAACTCATGTAACACTGTACGTTAACTACCTGGTATTAAAATAAAAACTTGAAAAAAAATAACTAAAGGTGCTGAAACAGGAATAAACCCAAATTTATGTCCTCTACTTGCTCAGTAAACTGTAGCTATTTTTTTCGAGTCACATGTTAGTTACATTATGTGCCTTATGCTTTTTAGCCTCAGACTAGGTTGCTAACTGCACAGAGGCAGGAATCATCTTCACTTTCTTGTGGCTGTCTGCAGCCTCCAACTGTTCTCGATGAACTCCTGTCCCCTAAGGCTGATGGGAAAGATACATACCTATGCTCCCTGAACACAAAGTTCTGGGAATGATAAGCACCTTCCCCCACCCAACTTGCTCTCACTCTCTTTGCCCCACAGGAAGTTCTTGAAGTTTCAGGGAGGGAAATGAAAGTTATTTCAGGGAGAGAATGAAAATAACCATAAGGAGTTGGGCCAACGGAATTGTTAGGACCCTGTTGAAAACCTAGTCTGATCTTGAGTTTGTAATTATAAAGCAAAGTAAGGGACGCCTGGCTGGCTCAGTCAGAGGAGTATGTAACTTGATCTCCGTGTTGTGAGTTCAAGCCCCACATTAGGTGTAGAGATTACTTAAAATATTTTTTTAAGTGAAAAAAGAGTCTTTAGTAAATAAATGCCAAAGTAAAATATAATTACTGTATAGTATGGTTATTTAAAAATTTTTCTCCCAAAAGGGTAAAAAACAAAACAAAACCCTAAACCTGTTAAGCATCTGTCCCTGGGATATAGTACAGGAGTTGGGGGGGACTTTATATTTATTGTTACCTATGCTGTCTTAAGGGAAAAACATCCTTCCCTTGAGCTTGTTACTTTGCCCTGGGGATAGGACCTCTCCTCTTGGCTTCTTGACCACTATCTTTCTCTTAGAACAGGGACAGAAGCGTACTTCACACCATCCTTTCCCTCTCCTTCTGGAATAGTCCATCATACCTGCTCTATTCTCAGGCACAGAATCCTACTCCTGTAAGAGTCAGCATGACTCCTTGAATCTCCCACACCCACCTAGACTCCTTTAAAGATCCTTTGCACCTCCAGATAATGCTGCTGTACTTCTCAGTGCTCTAGTAATAACAACAAAAGTCACCTGTCCATACAAAGACCTCATGTAAAGGTTCTAACTCCCAACACAGAAAAATTCCTAAGAGATAGACTAACATTGTATTTTCTAAGATTCGATTGGTACCAATGACCTAGAATTTCTGGAGCTGGTTTTCTGGGAGACTATGTTCCTTTATCAAGAGCTTTGGAGATTGGGATCCACATGTCACTGATCCACACTCCACAGGGACCAGGCATGAGGTCATACCCAAGCCTGTATTGCAAATAACATCTCTGTGCTGGACTTCTCGGGTGGGCTTTGATTAAGGGCTAAGCAGAAACAGAGCAAGGGTTAATATAAATTCAGAAGGTCTTAGGGTATAAGAGCAAAACCACTGCTTCTGATTCTCTTCTTCCCTCCATTTCTTCACCCTTCAACAGAGTACAGCCTTCCCCCTTACACACACACACACACACACACACTCGAAGCACATTGCTATCTAAACCTTTTGAATGGCCAGTAACACTAACATAATAGAATTCACAGCAGAGGCCACAGCTGACAGCCCATGGAAAGTATGCTTGGTTTGGCCAACAGAGAACATTTTAACATCTTTGAATTAGTTGCTAACATTTAGAAATAGAGAATTTTTACATTGAAAATCTGAATGACTAGCTCACCTTTAGAAACTGGGAGGCCTGTCCCAATCGGGCCATCATCCCATCAGAAAAACACCATCTGCTAGAGGTAATCAATCTTGTCCCCTGAGATGGGCGGTACAGGTGGTCTTTAATGCATGACGAATTGACTCAATGCTCCCGCCACATACATCGTCACTTAAGTTCTCAACCCCTGATTAATAATATATGCCGAGAATAATGCTTCACTTCGTATAGAGAAAGTAAGCGTAAATTTAATTTGCTTGTGTCTGGGAGCAGAGAAGTTTGTGTGCCCGTGTGTGTGCTTATTTAACTTATTTCCTTAGCCAACCCAATGGCATCATGACAGAATTTAGACTACTAGATACACCAAAACAAGGGGATTTGCCTGCAGGATACAATTTTACCTTTAAGATAACACTAGAGATTAAAACCTATCGCCATATTGTTCTAAGGTTGTTGTTATTACAGTGAGCCAAAATTAGTCTGATACAATCATCATCCCGGTGATCTCATTTCTTTTTATTAAAATCTTCAGTGTCAGACGTCATGTAGAAGGGCAGAAAATAATCTGCAAATTAAAATTTCCTGCAGTTATGCAGCCATCAAAAGAAATGAAATCTTGCCATTTGCGATGGCGTGGATGGAACTAGAGGGTATTATGCTGAGGGAAATAAGTCAATCAGAGAAAGACAACTATCATGTGATCTCCCTGATATGAGGAAGTGGAGATGCAATGGGGGTGGGGGGGGTAGGAAAAGAATAAATGAAAGAAGATGGGATCAGGAGGGAGACAAACCATAATAGACTCTTAATCTCACAAAACAAACTGAGGGTTGCTGGGGGGAGGGGGTAGGGAGAGGGTGGTGGGGTTATGGACATCGGGGAGGGTATGTGCTACGGTGAGCGCTGTGAAGTGTGTAAACCTGGCAATTCACAGACCTGTACCCCTGGGGCTAATAATATATTACATGTTTATAAAAAATTTTTTTTAAATTTCCTGCAGAGTTTTCCTTTACGTGTTAACCTGGCCAGGAGCCAGTTTATTGGAAATGTTTTCTTGCACATTTTTCATGGAGGTAGATTCTCCACTACTTAACTAAATTCTGCTTCCAGCCTAGAGAGTGTTATCTGACACGTTGCTTCGACTTTTCTTTTCTTTTCTTTTTTAATATTTTATTTATTTATTTGACAAACAGAGATCACAAGTAGGCAGAGAGGAGGAAGCAGGCTCCCCACTGAGCAGAGAGCCCAATGCGGGGCTTGATCCCAGGACCCTGAGATCATGACCTCAGCCGAAGGCAGAGGCTTTAACCCACTGAGCCACCCAGGCGCCCCCGACTTTGCTTTTCTTGATTTTGCCATAATTTCTACCTCTGAAGATGACTTTCTTACAAAGTCAGATACCTTGAACTATCTAATAACACTTAGGCCAAAATCATTATATTTTCAGATAAATACAACCACATGCTCACAGGTTTCTATTTCCTTCCGAGTCCCATGTAGGAGGCCTCCCCATCTCTCCTTTGGTTGTGAGGTCCTTGTGAATCTCAGGCCACAAACTCCATGTGCCAAAAATCCGTTCTTTACTTCCTTTCAGATTACTAGGACTTAGTTTCTAGCTCCCTGTTTTGTTTTGTTTTTAAAAAACATTTATTTATTTATTTATTTATTTATTTGAGTGAGAAAGAGAGCAGCACAAGCCAGGGGAGAAACTGAGGGAGAGAGAGAAGGAGACTCCCCGCTGAGCAGGGAGCCCAATGCGGGGCTCAATGCCGGGCTCGATCCCGGAATTCCAGGATCATGACCTGAGCCAAAAGCAGATGCTTAACTGAATGAGCCACCCAGGGACCCCTCTAGCTCCCCGTCGTGCTGAGATGAAGGCAGGGATTCATTTCCAGTTGTCCCTGGGCCTCTCCCATACCAGGTGTGGAGGGCTTATGGTGACAAAAGGTGGAAGCTGGCTCTCCATCCATCATTGGCCACACCGGCGGTCCCACTGTCTTGGTTCCCAAAGTCCCTTATGGTCCTGTGACTTGGATGCTTCTTTGCTACCTGTAGGCAAAGGAATTTTGCTGAGTTTGAGAGCCCTAGGCCTGGGGTTTCCTCCTTGGTCTCTGTGCCTCACCTCCCAGGGACTGATACAGGGAGGGACAGGTTTACAGAAAACACAGTCTCCTTTCCTACATCCCTAAGAATATCTCCCCTTCTCCACCTCACCCATATTCTCTCTAAAGTGCTGTCCTTCTCTCCCATCCCCTCCCCCCACCCCCGCCCCAAGGACCTGCAACACAATCTCCTCCTTGTGTTTAGGCTTTCACAAAAGGCAGGGAGAGTGGTGGGTTTTTGCTTTCAGTTCTGTAAAAATTCCCTAGGTAAGAAAACAGCAAGAACTTTGATGTGTGCTTGAAATGAGGGAATCAAAAATATACAGAGAACAAATTACAAATCAGTAGTTCAGGAGAAGTATCTGGCTATAAGGTATGTTGGATTATCAACATATCTTGGTATGTTGGCTAATAGAGTTCAGATGGTTAAGCCTCTGCCTTCGGCTCAGGTCATGATCCCAGGGTCCTGGGATCCAGCCCCGAATCGGGCTCCCTGCTCAGCGGGGAGCCTGCTTCCCCCTCTCTCTCTGCCTGCCTCTCTGCCTCCTTGTGATCTCTGTCTGTCAAATAAATAAATAAAATCTTAAAAAACATATGCAGACGCACAATAGGGTGTCCATATAAAGGAGGTGACAGCTAATAGAGGTGACATTTAAGTACATTTTCTTTGAAAAAAAAAGGGAAATAAGAAAAGAAATAAAATGGAAGTCATTTATTCTATTCCTTCAAAAAGCTTTAGGAAAAAAAAAAAGCTTTTTGACCAACCTTCAGCCTGCTGAGTGTTCTAGTTAGCCTATTTGAATGTATCAAAGCAAATGAATGCAGTTATTTTTTATTTTTATTTTTTAAAAGATTTTACTTATTTATTTGACAGAGAGAGAGACAGCAACAGAGGGAGCATAAGCAGGAAGAAGCAGGCTCCCCATCAAGCAAGGAACCCGATGTGGGGTTTGATCCCAGGACCCTGGGATCATGACCTGAGCTGACAGCAGACACTTAACTGACTGAGCCACCCAGTGCCCCCATAGTTATTTTTTAAAGGAGAGTTATTGTCTATAAAGTTCTTTAAATGTAAACAGCTTCTGTACACAGGCCAGATGTCATATTCTTGAATGAGAAAGCTGATGAGAGTTGGAAAGACTTATCATAATATTAGCTAGCTTTGGTTGAAAAATTGCCATACTCTAGGAATCCTATTGTTTGTGATATACTATGTCATTTAATCCCCAAACAATCTTATGCATTAAACACTATTTTATACCCAATTTACAAACGTGGACGTTGAGGCATGTTGATCAACAGTGCAACTGGCTTCAAGTTGGAAGCAAAGGTATCTCTGCTTCCAGGACCCAAATCCTAACCAGTACGCCACACTGCCTCCTGGCCACAGAAGTGTTTTATTAAAATGAGATCAAGGTAGTATACGGAAAGAAGGAGAGACAATAGCACTTTCACATTGCTGGCATTGCTGAGCACCTGCAATGAGCCAGCACCCGTGTTCTTACGAGGGATTGCTAAACTAAATAATTTTTAAAAATTGAGGGCAGATTCCTTTCACTGGTTTCCAATTTGGACTCATCGCTGATCTCAAGTCCCTGTGAATGACACATGCCTCCTTTATATGGACACCCTATTGTGCGTCTGCATATTTTTTTAAAGATTTTATTTATTTATTTGACAGACAGAGATCACAAG
>ML106224.1:564725-668447 GCA_003697995.1 Taxidea taxus jeffersonii | reverse complement strand
TTTTTTTTTTTTTTTTTTACTTAATTGATACATTTTTAGGTGGATATATATACACTCTCATTCCAGCAGATTCCGGCATTCACTACTCCCTGGCCTCTGGCTGCTTCACACAAAGGGAGATCCTTCGAGATCCTTATGATGAGCTATCTACCCCAGGGTTTCTCCATGTTGGCTTTATTGACATTTTTAGCTGAATAATTCCTTACTGGGAGGTTGTCCTCTACATTGTAGATGTATGTTTAGCATCATTCTTGGCCTCTACCCACTGGATGCTAGTAGAGGTACCTACCCCCAGTTGTGACAACCAAAGATATCACCAAACATGTCCAAATATCTTCCCCTGAGTGATCATTCTGGACCATGCCCTGTCTCTGTTTGAATTCTGCATCCCTCCCCCAATGCCTCTGAAATACCACCACCACGTTCCATATGGCCCTGGACCCCAGTGTAAGAGACCACAATCTAGTCTACAACTGGCTCATATATGCACCTTGGAACATCTAACTGGTATTTGCCTCCATATAGAAGTGCCAAACTGTTTACTTTGTTGTTCCTATTAAGTAAGAATATGACTCATAGATATGGCAACCTTATTTTTCACTACCCAATCAGGACTTCTCCTGATTTATGAATTTAGGTAGTGGAAAAATCTTCCAAATTTAAAATTCAAATCACAGTTAGATTTAATAACATCTTGTCTTTTTTCCAGAAAAGATTGAGGATGGCTATTCAAGGTAGTTGTCATGATCCATGATGAAGTGCTTTTATTTAAAAGCACCAAATAACCTAAAATCTGGATTATCTTGGAAATTCCTGCCCGCATTGATACTGTGTGCCTGGCAGAAGGCGGGCATGAAAGACTGCTGTTTTATGGAATTCGTTAGAAATGTGGTTTCAAAGCGGGAGGCAGATGTTCCATTTTCAAAGCTTTTGACACTATTGATAGACGGAAGATTTCACGCTGGGCCAGGCAAGACTGGGAATCCATGCAGCGGCGATCAGCATACATCTGGTTCAAAAGTGAGGCTAACTGAGCAGAGGAGCCCACAAGAGATGATTCTTAGTCGAAAGTGCCGAGTGGAAAAGAGAAAAGCAGGTGGAGACGGCAGAGCAGGTGTCGAGGCCTCTGTGGTAACAACTACCAACCGGAGCAGAGTCAGCAGTGACTTGTGCAGGCAGGAAGGAGAAGAGTACGTGCTTTGGGAAGAGCCAGAAGATTCTGAAGAAAAGCACAACTCCCTTTCTCTGGAGTCCAGTTATTTTCTCTTTTTCTCTTTTCTATTTTTCTTTTTCCACATCCAATTCAAAGCTCAGGAGATGTTGGGATATACCTTTTAAGTCAATCCAGGTCCAACCACCCTCATCTCTCATCTGACCTTTGCAAGAGGCTATCGGCTACTCTTCTCCAACAGCAGCCAGAGATGGTTTTTAAGAAAGAAAAGAGAACCACCTCACACCTTTCCTTACAACCCTCCAATGGATTCTTCTGATTTTTGTGATAAAGCACCATACTTTTCACTTGCCCTTCGAGATCCTTATGATGAGCTATCTACCCCAGGGTTTCTCCATGTTGGCTTTATTGACATTTTTAGCTGAATAATTCCTTGCTGGGAAGTTGTCCTCTACGTTGTAAGATGTTTAGCTTCATTCTTGGCCTCTACCCACAGGATGCTAGGAGAGTTACCTACCCTCAGTTGTGACAACCAAAAATATCACCAAACATGTCCAAATATCTTCCCCTGAGTGATCTTTCTGGACCATGCCCCGACTCTGTTTGAATTCTGCATCCCTCCCCCAATGCCTCTGAAATACCACCACCATTCTCCTCTTCTCCAGCCACACCATCTTTCTTCCATCTCTTCAAATGCATTCTCCATCATGTTTTGTCTCTTTGTGCTACCATGGCAAACAACACAGAGTAGGAGGCTCAAAAAATAGGCACTTATTTCTCACAGCCTGAAGGGTGGGACGTACAAGGTCAAGGTGCCAGCCAATATATTTCCTGATTAAAGCTCTCGTCCTGGCATGCAGATAGCTACCTTCTCTCTGCATCTTCACAGGGAGGAAAGAGAGGGAGAGCTCTGCTTTCTCTTCCTCTTCTTAAGGACCTTAATCCCATCACTGGAGCCCCATTCTCATGATCTCATCTAATCTTAATTATCTCACAAATATCCCACCTTCCATCAATTGAGGGCTAGGGCTTTAATGTATGAGTATTTGGGTGACACATTCAGTCCATAGCACACCATTGTCCATTTCCCATTTCCATGTTCCATTGTTTTCTATTCCTCTACTCCCAACTCTGGACCATCCAATTCCTACTCATCCTTCAAGGTAGAATCTTTCCTGATCCCAGTAGTTAGTTTCCCTACCCCCAAATCTCACATATTTTCATAACACCTGTTATTCACACGTGGTTTATCACCATTAAAATTGCTTTTTTAATTAGTTCCCCCTGTTATTCTTTCTGCCCTGAAAGTTTCATCAGAAAAGCAGCCATATTTGTACAGCTCACTACAGCTCCTAGCACAGAGCCTGATGCACAGCATTCCCAAATAAACAATGAAAGATAAAAAAATAATAAATAAAGATGAAATATTAAAAGGCAGGAGCCTCAAAGAGGGATGTAACCACATGTAAGCCCTGAAGCTGCCCACTTGGGGATTCTTTAGTAGATGGTATTATAATATATAATAATGGCTTTGCCTACAGTAATAATAATAGCTAACATTGATTGAGTGCTTAATTTATGCCAGGTGCTGCACTATGTATTTATTGTATCAATGAATTCTTAAAATCATCTGACAAAGTAATTGCTATTAGCATCCCCATCTTACAAAGAGGTTAAGTAAATTGGCTAGGGTCACATAGCTACGAAGGGGCAGAGCCAGAATTCAAACACCAGCAGTTAGACCCAAAGGCTGTTATTCTACTCCCCCTATGCTATATTGCCTGTCATGAGTTAGGGAGCAGGGAGTTCAATTCCTAGCACTTCCTCAAACTGTGTGATAAGACATTGTTTTAATTGTGCCCGAGGTCTACAGGTCTATATTCTCAAGAACAAGGATAAAGAAATCATTCAAAAGCAGAACACTAATTGCTGATGAATTCTTCTCAGTACCATTTGGAAGATGACAGTTGGACAGAGAGATATGAGGGGAGAAACAAGGGAGGGAGTAAGGAAGTTAAAGACTGTCTTCCCACCGTATCACACCCATTTCAAGTTTCATTTTAACTATCAAACTTCTCTTAGAATTTATAAACATATCAGTCACACGTACCTTGGTATGAATGATCTTGAGCCCATAAAAAGAAAACTATCTTCTGAAACTGTGCGTATGTGTGGGTGCATGATGGATGTGACTATAACAGCTATGGGCCTCGGGGTCCTTCAGTGAAGGGTAGAGGTGAGGGGAATGACTCAGAGAAGAGTTTGGGAAACCATAAGCTTTGCTAAGTCTACTAAACACTTGGTTCCAGAAAAGTAGGTGGGAGCAGGGCACCGGATCTGAAGTGGGAGGGGTGCCAAAAGTAATTGCTACCCACTTTGCAATTACTCCCAGGGCCCAGAAGCTGAGAAAAATCATCCTGAGGTCTACCTTTGGCACTGTAAGCCTGCAATAGAGTTTTCATGAATAATTCACTTTGCCAAAGTAGAAGTAACCAGAGTTTGTAGTTCACTTTCCTTCCATTAATTTAATCTATGACTTTCATTTTGTCTCTCCGTAAAAACAAAAGGGATACTCATATTTAGCTGTGAGCCAGGAAAGTGATTTATTAGGCAGCACTTATAAATCATTATTCATGGCACACTAATACTCTTGCAAAAGTCTTTTAAAAATAAGATTTTTACTGAGAAAACATTCGGGAGAAAAACGGGAATTCTATACATAGTCGACTGAATTCATTCCTTCTACAGTTAAAATTTCAACTACCCAGTCGTAAGGCATGTACTCAAGTGCCAGGGAAGGCTCAAAGTATAAAGTCCATCTGTCTAATGGAGGTTTGGCCTATCAATCACATTTGTCATTACTTGGATTAAGTTGTTGAGATGAGCAGCTTTTTAGAAAAGAAGGAAGATGGAAATGCCATAACAAGTTATGGTAAATTATAGGGATTGGGGGTAAATGACCCCATTCCAGTAGAAACCCAAGATCTTGTTATTTGGACTCTCTTTAGGACGATGGAAAGAAAATAGTCTTTCAAATGCATCCCTTCGGCATCCTGCTGAGGCACCCGCTCTTGTCATCATGATACCATCCCAGGGCACTGGCTATCAGTGCCCTCACGACTAATTAAGAACTTGCATAACAGCAATGTTAAAGGGCTCAGAGTCCTTACCCTCTGAAAGCAGGACTTCTGGCTCCACATGTGGTGCTTGATGCTATCAAGCTAAGCTAATTCTACCACATAGACACAGGCTATTTTTGAGCAAAGCCAACTCCAGTGCCTCACTATAGTGGGAACAGGAGCTGACCTTGGCTGACCCTGCATGGCCTGGACATCATGGCTACTCTTGGGAAGTTATGTCAGGCAGTTCAGAAAAACAACGTGGAGTGTCGCCCGCAAAGTGCATGGTGCCGGATGACCACAATAAATCTAGAACCTTTCCAGAAAGGCATTTTCAGGGAAGCAAAACTCCTGACTTTTTTTTTTTTTCCCTTCCTCTTTTCTCCCTCTCTCAGAAGAACAGAAGAGGATGGTGAGATGTGTGAAATGGCAAAAGTGTCCTAGGCTTATGCACAATGTAAGCACACCAATCTCCTTAAAGACAAGGTTAGGTACTTGTTTAGTTATTTGGGAAAGTCCTATGCGTCTCTATGTGTGAAATCAACCTTTTAAGATTGGGAGCCTCTTGAAGGGAAGGGAATTGCATGCCTAAGTGTGTATGTCTGTCTCTCTGGGTCAGCATTTAACATGTAAATCTAAATTATTTTATACCCAGGGAGCAAAAGGAAAACAATGTAATTTAGAAACATTTTGTATAAACACGTGATTATCAGACTTTCATGAAAAGTATGTGCCATTTTTCCATGAAGGACAAAGTATAACAGGAAAGAAATGAAAAGAGAAAGTAATGAGCTATCACACAATTATTCTCCTTTCTTTCCTTTGGTGAGGTGGAAAAGTTATTCTGCAGCTCTGTCCCAGATCACTAACCCCCCTCATGGGTCTTGTCTTCCTGTAGTTGCTTCACTCTCTCCTTATGCCTGCTAACGTAAGCAGAGTGCGGGCTGCAAAGATGACCAGAAAATCTTGAAGATAGGATGAAAATGCAAGTTCCTCACTTTATTTTTTATTTTTTTATGTCATCTTTTTATTGTGGAAAGTAAAACTAAGTTATGTTCCTTATAGTTTTCAATAATAGTGAAAAATAATGGTAAAAAAAACTTTTCAACTTCAACAAATTTGTTAAGGCTATTGAGACACTAAACGAATATCAGGACTGGAATGATTATTTTCTAATTATTTTGAGCCCAGTGGACTTTTATTATGAGTGAAAACAGGTTCAACAATTTTGTTGCATGTATTGTCCTCATGATATAATTACTTGTCTGTATTGTAAAATTATTGTATGTCATTCAACAAAAAGAGTGGAGCCCTTACTTTGTGTCCCAGACCATGTGAAGCACGAATGAAATCTTATATAAAACATAGTCCCTACTTTCCATGAGCTTCAACTCTGATTCCAGAGAAAAGACATGAATAAATATATGCCTTTTACAAATGTTGTAAGAAACACAGTGCCGGGGCGCCTGGGTGGCTCAGTGGGTTAAAGCCTCTGCCTTCGACTCAGGTCATGATCCCAGGGTCCTGGGATGGAGCCCCGCATTGGGCTGTCTGCTCAGCCAGGAGCCTGCTTCCCTTCCTCTCTCTCTGCTTGCCTCTCTGCCTACTTGTGATCTCTGTCTGTCAAATAAATAAATAAAATCTTTAAGGAAAAAAAAAAAAGAAAAGAAACACAGTGCCAGGAATGCTACGGAAGTTGAAAAAAGAATTCTTTTCCAGCAGCATCATCACAGAAAAGCCTTCAGAGAAAATAGCATTTAATACTAAAGCATAAAATAATATTTTGCTCCAGAACTGATTTGTGTATATGTCTTACTTCCTGAGCTATACTATAATCTTCTTGTGGCTAGACAGTGGATATTAAGCTTGCTTTTATTTTACTTGTTTATTTTTTTTTAAGATTTTATTTATTTATTTGACAGACAGAGATCACAAGTAGGCAGAGAGACAGACAGAGAGAGAGGGGAAAGCAGGATCCCTGCCAAGCAGAGAGCCTGATGCGGGGGCTCGATCCCAGGACCCTGAGATCGTGACCTGAGCCGAAGGCAGACGCTCAACCCACTGAGGCACCCAGGTGCCCTTACTTGTTTATTTTTTTTTTTAAGATTTTATTTATTTATCTGAGGGGGACAGAGAGAGAGAGCACAACCATGGGGAGGGGCTGAGGGAGAGGCAGAAGCAGGTTCCCTATGGTGGGTTGGCTGCTGGGACTCTGGGATCATGACCCTGAGCAGAAGGCAGATGCCCAACAGACTGAGCCACCCAGGCACCTCTATACTTGCTTTTTAAAAAATTCTCCATCTTTTATTCTTTTAGCAAGAATCAGCTGCCTAGGAGGACCTTCAGAAATAATTGGTTTTGATATTTACTGAATGGTAAGACAAGAGTCAGAACAAGGGCCAAAAATGTCCACTGTACCTTCTAGCTGACTAGATTCCAACATCTTTAAGTGGCAGATAGTCTAGTTCCATTCTTTTGTATTGTAAATTGGGAAAACTGGATTCTAATTCTCACTTTTCTACTGGCTTAATCTAAGAAGTAGATCAGCATTCAATTATCTCACCTGAAAATGAGCCCACTAGCGTCTTGAAGGTTTAATAAGTATCATTTTTATGAAATAAAAGAACTGTAAGGTTATTGGAAAGACATTGTACAAATACAAGATGCCATTATTACTACCACAACTTGTGTGTGATGTTAAGTTCATTCTTGACAATAGCACAGATTTCTTTAGAAGTATGTCACTGCTTTAATTTTTTATTTCACTTTTATGTTTCATTTGGCTCATCTTTTTGAAGTCATTTTCCTTGTTTAAATAGTTTTGTATTGTACCTTTTCTCTCAAACTGGTTTTATTTTGATGGATTTTGCTTCCCTGGAGGAAGCTGAATATGGAAAAACCTAAGAATCATTGAGCTGCTAATAATAATTATCCTCTGCCCTTTTAAAGCCTCTTTTATCTGAGGATATCAAAGGACTTTTCAAACCGGTATCTATAATTACCTTCATCACACAAAAGACTAACTGCCAGTGAGGCTGAATGACTTACAGGAGGTTGACAAAGGCAAAAAGCAGAACCCCAAATCCCCTTCCCACTTCCTTCTTTCCTGTCTCCCAGCCTTCAGGGAAAACTGAGATCCCTAGGAGGCCCTAAGGAGATCCAGGGAAAAGGGGAGTGAGTCTTCATGATACGTAGCTCCAATGAAGACCTAAATCTGCGACCCTCTGATGGCTCATAACCTAAGAACATACGAACACAAGTGGCAAGACACCAGTTCAATGGGAAACCAGCGGAGGGAGAGGTTACTTCGGGGCATAGAGGCTAAGAAATGTTAGTCAAGTGGAACTTCAGTTGCCCTACCCCAGTCAGTGGCCCGTTCTCCACCCTACTTTGCCGTTGCAGTGTTCTTTCTCCCGTGGATTAAAAAAATAATAATAATAATCTTTTAAAAATAGAGTTTATACTTGGTAGAGGGCAGGGGCTCACTTTTCCCTCAGCAGGCCAAGTTGAGAGCTAGCAGGATGAATTTCTGGGTTCTCCTTATGGGTATAATTTAGCCACAGTGTTCAAGTAAGATTTAAAGTGCTTTCACAATTGACCATCCGTTCTTTATAACTTTCAGATTTTCTTTCTGTGTTCTATTTGCAGATAGAATGACATATCTCAAACCGGCAAAGTTCCCCTAAGAATGGGAAAAAGGAGTAATGTGAATAGGGCTTGATTAAACATAGGGTCTCAGAACTGGTGGAAGGTGTGGCTCTGACTGACGGCAGCGAGGGCTCTGGGGCCTCCCTACTAAATGGCAAACTAGGGAACATAAAAGAGATAATATAGTGAGGAGCTTCAGCCATCAAGTTATTGTAAAAATGGAGTGGGGCATTTTACACCATGGAGAGAAGAGCACTGGTTGTTATCTGGATATTGCTAATATGTCCCCTAGAACCTAACTGGAATATTTGTTTACTATTAATTTGAACAAGAGTGCTGAGATGCTTTCTATGTATAATAAAGCTAATTTCTACATTTAATAGAGACCATTTTATTTTTTAACATTAGTGAAATCAGCATCTTATTAAATTTCAGAAGTGAATAAAACTTTTATAACTTCAGGATGTCTTTCTGGGATCTATTTGGTGATTAAGATGCTCTCATTTCAATCCCCTTAGATTAGACTGAATCGGTGGTGCCATTTTTCTCTTAGACATATCTCGAGTGTTCTGGAAATGGAGCATTCTCACAGTAAACTATTTCATACAATAAATTCATTTTTATATTTGCTCTTATATTTCAGCCAGATGCTAATGGTTGGTATTTTCCCAATCAATGAGAAATTGATGACACTCGATTTCAGGGAAACAGTGGCTATTCCTTATGAAGCATTTACTATATGCTTAGTCTTGGGTTAAACTGCATCCGGTGTCATTTAATCCTTAAAACAGCAACATAAGGTAGGCCCTAGTATTATTTGCATTGTACAGATGAGGAAATAGAGGCTTAGAAATTTAAGTCATTTGATCAATGTCCCACAGCTCTAAGGAGACTTCGCTGTCAATAAAACCCAGGTCCCAGCGACTCCAAACGCACTCTTCCATCGACTCCAACTTTAACCTGTTTCGTAATTGATTCTTAAATTTCTAGTTCTCTGACCTTCACTGTGTCTGGCTAAGCCATCACAGACCATGTGCCATTACTCTCTGCTCAAACATCTTCAGCCAGAATGTTGACATATCTATATTGGATCAAGTTGGAAACACCAGAGATCAGTACCCCCGTACCTCTTATTTGGCTTTAAGAACTCTCTAGATACAGCTTTCAACTTTAATGACTGTAATATTCTCTCGAAAAGAGATGACCTTACCAAGTGTCATTTCTTGGTAAATAAAGCTCTGCCGCTGTTGACTTTTGATTCATCATCACACTGATATCTAGTGTCAGTCCAGAGTGCTGGACGAGGCCATGGTCTTGAGCTCTTATAAAGGGAAACAGGTGGCTGGTCACATCGGACATAGTCCCTTTGGCAGAGGTGGGGAAAACTGCAACTAGGAGTTAGCATTTTAATGGACGCTGGTGTTTGCAGAACCGCTTTTCTCTTTAAAATTCTTTTCCAATGAGGGGAAACCGAAATAGAAAGTATTTGAACTTCTTCTTGTGCCATGTACGTTTAGCTCCTTCAGAAGATGAGACTTTCTTTGCCTCAAGTGTAACATTCACAGGCTCCCCGAGCTAACGCTCAGTTACTGCCACCAGTACACGCCAGTGCTTCACATATCGGGGAGAGTCAATGTTTTCTGTCGACTTTTTAAACAACTTCCCCACAATCACCGACACTCTCCAAATAGAATCTGCTGACTTCAATGGCCAGGTCAGTGTTACAGAGTGACTCATCGCTGGAGAGAACAAACAAGCTCAACAAAGCCTCCTTCAAGATGTAAATGCCGCTTCCTTATTGCCCCGGTGAAAGCTAGAGTTTTCACCAAATAGAAGGAGAAAGTCTGTGTTTGGGGGTTCCTGCTGTCTCAGATATCCCTGGGCCTCCAGAAATAAATACACCCTCTCACAACCCTTCCCCTCCCCTTTCTCTCCCAACTCCTAGAGTGCACCAGATGCATTCAGTTCCTCAGTGAAAATACTCCTGAACCTAATCCAGTCCGGCTCCAACCCACGCCACTTCCCAGAAGCTAGCCTTGCCAAGGTCTCCAGTAACACGCTCACTGCCAAAACCAAATGGCGCTTCTCCATCTTGATGCTCCTTGACCTATGTACAGAATTTGACACTGCCGATAACCAATTACACAACGCTCCCTTCTTGGCTTCTGGGCCTCTTTCCTCATTTAGTCTGCCTCTCACCTCATCTGCTGTAGAGACCCTTCACCCCTCATCCCCCAGCTCCCACTTGCCACGGGGCTACCCCCACTGCTTTGCAAATGAGCTGTTTCACGTACGGTCACCTCGCTGATGGCAAAGGCAATGCTTATTCACGCCAGAACCCTGGGGTCCTAGGCAGTGCTTGCAGAATAGCATGGGATCCAAAAGAAATGTTTGTTCAATGAATGCACATATCTCTTAGATCAGTCTCTATATTCACTTCTGTCTTGGATGCAGCGTCTGGCCGTAAGACAAGTTGCATGACCAATCCATACTAAACAGAAATGTATGGCATGCCTGTAACTTTTCCCACGCCCAACATCCATGTGTCAGTAAAGAACACCGATACAAAGCTCCCAAATAAAACTCCTCACTGACTGTTGGTTGTTTTTCAATTCTATTTCCAGTTCCTAATTAAATCTGCTTTTTCAGTCATGACATTTTCTGAATCTGATTTGCCTTCTTTTCAACTCTTCCAATGGATTTTTTTACCGAATAAATTTTAAAAAGTACTCTGTGTTCAACTGGCATTTGTATAGTAACTACTTGCTCTAATGTATTGCAAAGAGCAGCCAATTATTATTTGTTGAGTGATGGCCACACGAACCACTGGATTATGTGTGCTGTTTCTCAATTTCCTCATTAAGGTGGTCCAGACAAGTGAATTAGCTGTTCCATTGTCTGTTTATTTTAGTCATTTTAATGACCAGATCATATTATTTCAGAGGTGATATAATCAAAGTAAAGCAATTTGTTATTTCAATGAAAAATAAGAATTTGATCCTATAAGCTGTTAATTTCATTTTATGGCTAATATGTAATCCTTTACTCCTGGTTAGGTAACCATAGACTCATCTCTCCAGAATCCCAAATTATATTTCTTTCCTTCTTTCTTTCCTCTTTAGTTCTTCTGACGAACTTAACTTTTTCACCTGTCTTTTTGATTTTACTAGACTTTTCTGAGACCATATAATTTTTTTAATTTGTTCTGTAAATTATTTGTAAGATCCTCTTGCTCAGTTGTGAAGTCTTTCATTCTATTTCTTTTAATGTCTTACTATTTTCTCTCTTCTTGTATACCCTGTGATTGAACCACATCATGTGTTTGCTTGCTACTCTCTTCGTATGGTCATTTCATTTATATCTTCTCCCACTGCATGGATGATGGATGGATGGATAGGTAGATAAACACATAGTTAGAGAGATAGATCAATCAACAAATTCACATCTTACAGATATTAAAGAATTGTTCAATACAACCAGCTAGCACGAAACCCTTACTTTCTAATAACAGATATTTTCTTTTTATCCCATTATTATAAGCGAATCTGTTCTACCTTTCTAGTGGATCAAGGCACTTATGTCTGAACATTGTTGTATTTGTGGTTTATAGAGTTGTCTCTCCTTTCATGTATCCAGTTTTATTATCATTGTCTCTGATTATAAACTCTGAGGGGAAGATCTGATACTTATCAAGCATATCCTAAACAGTTTCCAACACTGCCATATGAGGATATAGGCAATTAAAACACGATTTATGTCTATTAGCAAATGATCGCGTCTGTGTTTGAAACTATTAGGTATCTGAAACTACAAAAATTGATTAATTCTTTCATCTTTCACCAGTATATTCATTCAACTTTGCTAGCTGGAATATGTAATAAAAGTGGACCGCTTACATTATTCGATGGATCTTGTTAGATCAATAGTATTTCCTATTTTGTAAAATGTGATGTCTCATGACTTTTCATAGCAGTCTGTATAATTCACTTTGATTAACATCAAAGAGTGGTAAGTGATACAAGGCACCATAATGAGATATAAGAAAAGCCTCTGTTGATAATTCTAATCCATCTGAGTTTCCAAAATAGATAATTTTAGGAAACTAAAGAGAGCACCCTTTCAGGTTTCCTGATGCTTATCATTTCTTCTAGTTGATTCTGCTGTTATAAACCAGGTACATTCCCAATGTCTTTCTCCGCTTGTTATAGCCACACTCTTTTGCCCAACATTTTATATCTTCAATAAAATATAAATGAGCAACAGCTTCCTGCTAACCACAAATTCCCCTTCTTGTTTTGCTTTGTCTAAATGTTCTTCTTGAATGCCCAAAGGACTTTGTCTTCCTGCTTGGCACAGTCCGAAATCAGTTTAAATCATATTATCCTCACAACCAGTGTACCTGCATTACGATTCCAAGGGTAATTTGTGTCCTTTAACCATAGTGTGCTTATCATCAATGCTTCAAGGGACTACAATCTGGCCTTGATCTTGCTCGGTTTATCAAGGCTACTTGGGGGTAGAGTTATTCATGAGCACAATATTGGTTTTATTCCTATGACAACTCAGAAATCTATTTCTCAACTAAGGCAGTGATTTTTTCTTTAAAGTTAAAGTGTATTTTATTTTATTTTATTTTTCTTTAAGCTTTTTTATTTAAACATATGATGTAACCCCACCACCCTCTCCCAACCCCCCTCCCCCCACCCCCCTCAGTTTGTTTTATGACATTAAGAGTCTCTTTTAGTTTGTCTCCCTCCCGATCCCATCTTGTTTCATTTTTTCTTTTCCTACCACCTTAACCCCCACCCCCGTTGCATCTCCACTTCCTCATATCAGGGAGATCATGTGATAGTTGTCTTTCTCCAGTTGACTTATTTCGCTAAGCATAATACGCTCTAGTTCCATCCATGTTGTCACAAATGGTAAGATTTCATTTCTTTTGATGGCTGCATAGTATTCCATCGTATATATATACCACCTCTTCTTTATCCATTCATCTGTTGATGGACATCTAGGTTCTTTCCATAACTTGGCTATTGTGGACATTGCTGCTATAAACATTCGGGTACACGTGCCCCTTCGGATCACTACGTTTGCATCTTTAGGGTAAGTGCCCAGTAGTGCAATTGCTGGGTCATAAGGTAGCTCTATTTTTAATTTTTTGAGGAACCTTCATGATGTTTTCCAGAGTGGTTGCACCAGCTTGCATTCCCACCAACAGTGTAGGAGGGTTCCCCTTTCTCCGCATCCTCGCCAGCATCTGTCATTTCCTGACTTATTAATTTTAGCCATTCTGACTGGTGTGAGGTGGTATCTCATTGTGGTTTTGATTTGTATTTCCCTGATGCCCAGTGATGTGGAGCACTTTTTCATGTGTCTGTTGGCCATCTGGATGTCTTCTTTGCAGAAATGACTGTTTATGTCCTCTGTAAGGCAGTGATTTTTTAACAGTGTTTTTTTTTCTTTTTTATTAAGTCACATTTATAAGACAATGTTGATACCAAAGTGTGCATCCATTTCTCCATCAAGTTCAAAGCAAACAGTTCTTTTCAACCTCGCTCCTTGAACTTCTGACCTAAATCTTCAGCCCTTGAGCATCAGCTAAAAATCTTGTTCTGCCTTTGTGTGTTTTTTTTAAGTGTGTGTGTGTCTCTTTTTAAATGCCTCATTAAAAGATTAAGCTGTACTATTATTAGTTGAAATAAATGGGTAGACTTTGTCTTGCTTACTGCTCATCCATGTTTTTATCTTCTTCCGGCCAGATTACCCTAATGCTGGGTCAGTTGGTCTGCCAAAAAGACTGATTATAGACCTTTGTTTTGTGCAAAATTCCCACTGTCTCCCGGGTATGGTACAGAGACACTCAACCATTCTTGAGCTGTCATAGCATTCCTATACTTTTTCGTGCATAAACAGACCTACTTTAAGAAATTATTTATGACCTTACAAGTTTGTGTTTGTAGCCAACTGTTTTCCATATTTATTTCTGGACACTAACTTGGCAGCTATCCTCTCAGCTCAAAGTCATTGTTACAAGTACCCTGAAGATAGTTAACATTCTCCTCAATTCTTTGAAATTCCTGGTGAATAATATCTTTCCTTGAGTGAAATCTACATGAACCTCAAACAAGTGATTACAGGGTAGAAAAGTTGTCAAAGCCCTAATCTTACACTTGTGGAAAAATATGATTTTATGAACTCTACTTTCTGTATGTTAAATTCAGTGAAGTCGGTTTTAAAGTGACAACAATACCTCAGAAATGGAGATTTTCATCCAAAATGTGTAAGTCGGCAAGTTACAGTCACATAAGTTTGGAGGCAGGGGTTTTCTCAAGATGCCAATTTTCGTTCTCACCACCTTATCTAAAAGCTTAGATCTCAAAAGACTTAGAACTCTACATCAAGCCTTGACACTCTAACTCACTGGATGACACGAGGGAAGGCAGCGAAACTTCTTATGACTCAGTTCCCTCTCTGTAAAATTGGAGGGTTAGATTAGAGCAGCAACTGTCAGTTCCATCTGTCCCGATGGGTCAGAGTAGAGCATTCCAGTTCTAGCACCAGGTAGGACAGGACCAAACCCCCAGCCTACATCTTCCAGCAGGAGCTGCTGTAGCTGGAGGGAGCATGTAGCACGAAAGTGTTAACCACCATGTGTGCCATGGGAGATGGAGAAGGTTGAGAACACCTGAAGCAGAAAATCTCTAAGACATCCTTAGAAGATATAAATTTTCCTACCCAGGGTGCCTGGGTGGCTCAGTGGGTTAAGCCTCTGCCTTCAGCTCAGGTCATGATCTCAGGGTCCTGAGATTGAGCCCCGAATCTGGCTCTCTGCTCAGCGGGGAGCCTGCTTCCCTCTCTCTCTCTCTGCCTCTCTGCCTACTTGTGATTTCTCTCTCTGTGTGTCAAATAAATAAGTAAAATCTTTAAAAAAAATTTTTTCCTACCCAAAGTGAGTCATTGGAATAAAAATAACAATAATAACATTTGTTTTTTATTTTTTAAGTTTTTTTAATAATAACATTTTTCAGGAGACTGAGATTCTGAAAATTAAACCTATGTGTATGTGGTCTATGCCACATTAAAAAATACTACAACTTTGAGGAGACGTGATTATAAAACTCTGAGGATGAAATAATGTAAAAAAATATTGTCACATGGACCACTTTCACATAAAGGCAGTAGAACAGTGGCATACTGAGACTGTTCTACTTTGCCAGAGCACAGCCCCTGACTAGTGAAAGCAACACCTATTCTAGTGAAGGAGGCAGATATGTTTTCAAACAATTAAAATGCATGCCCTGAATGAGGTTGAGACTAACCTCGCACAGGGGTCAAGGGAGTCACCTGAAAAGGATCTTGAAGCATGAGTCCATTAGGAAAAAAAGATGGGATGGAATATCCCAGAAAAAGTTATAGATTGCATAAAGGGGCTGTTATGTTTAAAGAAAGACAAGAAGTACCCTAAACTTGGAGAATTAGAAGGGTGGCGGTTGGCGGGGGGAGGGGTACCAGCAAAATAAAGATTGAAGACATGGGTAGAAAGTAGGTTCTTATAGGATAAACTAAGGAGTTGGATTTTATCTGATAGGGATTCTTGGCAATGTTTGTTTTTACAGTATTTATTTTTTTTAATTTGCCAATTTTTCTTTTCTAAATGACTACACCTGCCTTCTAAGGAAAGAGGAGGGAATCAAATGGAGGGCCATTTTTTCTGTGCCTGGATGGGCTTAACTAAGCAAGTCTGATGAGCTTTAATGTCCCTGAGGTCTGGGAAAGGGGTAGCTGAATTGCTCCGAAAAATGGAAGGAGAAGAATTTGGAGTTATTTGATAAGAAAGAGACTAGAAACAGAGAAATGAAGAAAAGGGAAAACCCCACAAGACAGAGAAAAACAAACAAAACACATCTTCATAAACATGTTAGTAAATACCCACCACGTAAGGGGAAATGAAGGGTATTTTTTTTTATTTTTTTTTTAAGATTTTATTTATTTATTAGTTAGAGAGAGAGAGCACGAGCACAGGCAGACAGAGAGGCAGGCAGAGGCAGAAGGAGGAGCAGGCTCCCTGCCGAGCAAGGAGCCTGATGTGGGACTCGATCCCAGGACGCTGGGATCATGACCTGAGCCGAAGGCAGCTGCTTAACCAACTGAGCCACCCAGGCGTCCCAGAAATGAAGTGTATTTTAAGAGTGATTAGTCCTCAGCTCCATTTGAAATGGCTTGTATCGTGAATGTTTAGTCCACTCTTCAACCTTTCTCCCAGATCTCTAAGTTCATCAAACCTGTATTTATGTTAAGTATTTTATTGTTTGTGAAAATCAAGGGGTAAGCTGAGTTAGTGACACATATATGACACGTGCCACAAACTGAGGCTGAGGTGCCTTGGAAATTTAACCCCCGTGGGCGTATGTTAAACCCTTGGAAACGCTTTTGATCAAGCAGCCACGGAATTGGGGAAGATGAAGAGATTAGCCCGTTTTACCTAGAAGTCAAGTGCAGAGGCAGGGGTAGGAGAGGCCCACCTAATCTCTGCTTGTAGTAGGTTTCTCAGTAAAAGAGTGGCATGACCAAATTCACTGTTAAGAGATAATTTAGCAGTATGCGAATGGACAGAGACTGCAACTTGGGGCAGTTATTTGATAAGTACATCAAGAGGTAGTCCAGATATCGAAGCAATAGAAAATGTCATTTAAAGCAAAGGTAGGTGTCTGTGAGTGTCCTGATGTATCCAGCTTGATAGATCTGGGAAATGGTATTTGCAATAGGGAATCTAGAAGGGCACAGTGTGGGAGGGAGGTGACGAATTAGATTGAGAATATGCTGACTTTGAAGTGACTGTGATAGAGTTAATTAGAAATGCCCATTAGGAGATTATGTATACACCTAAAGTAGATTGTAGTCATAGCATTTGATTTAGTAACAATGAAACATAGACAGTGCACTTATTCCCTCTTATTGAGTTATGTGGTTCTCTCCCTCTTTTCTTCCTTCACTCCTTCTTACCTGCCTTCCTCGCTCCCTCCTCCCCTCCATTCTTCTCTCCTATTTCCCTCCCTATTCACTCAGAAAACAATTTAAGAATATAAACACTTTGTCACTCGCAACTTTTCCTAAATCGCCCTTTATAAAAATTATTTTGCACATTAATTTATTTAAAACTTGACAAAAACATTTGCTCACATATATATTAAATGAGTTGTTAAGGTTTGATATGGTGAGACCTATCATTTTCATTTTTTAGGTTATTATTGTCCTTATTAAAAGAATATTGCTCCTGTCATAAATATTTGTATACATCATATTTCTTGGATTCTTTCTGTCTTAAGGGGAAAATTATTCTTAAAGCTATTTCTTTATCCATTTCTATCTATTAACATTAATTTAATTCCCTAAAACTGTCTTCTCATTTTCCTATTATTCTTTCTATTTGCTCCTCTCATATGAATGAAGGCTTTCCCAGGTCCTCTGACTTTGAACTACCTAAATGTAAATGACTGATTGGATCATGTCACTATGCATTTATGAAGCTTTAATTACTTTTTGGCTCTGTTATAGTCATCTTAGAGTTGTTATATAAATGCTCCATAAGAATCATTTAAAATTCAATCTATTAAGCCAGCCATTTTCCCACAGTTAGAGCAAAAAAGAAAAGCATGTTAGAACCATTGTCAAAATGGTTTGAAACCAGCATAATCACTGCTTTTTCTTTAAGTTACAAAAGAATAGACTTTATCAACATATTTCAAGTAGAATTGAAAACATTTGAATTCGTAAAAGCAGTTAGAAATCATTTTTAATTATCTCTTTATGAATTAGGATAAGTTTGAAGATGTGATTTTGTACATATGACATATACTTAGCAAGATAAGAAAATCATGATACTTTAAAAAGTGTGATGCTTGTAAAAACACTAATTTTTAGTGGAAAGAGCTAAAATATATGCAAAAAGTGGTGACAGAAACGAGGATTAAACTTTATTAAGTAACAATAAAATACTGTCTCTCCACTAATGATTAAATACTTACTGGTGTTACTATTATCTCCACAGAGAGTTGACTTTTAAACATTGTACCTCAATTTTTTTTAGAAAAAAATTCCTTTAGATGCATTCCTAAGGATGTCCTCCAAACATTTATAATACTAACGACTTACACTGATTTTTTTTTTAAACCTGAGAGTACCTAGGGCCTATTATAATACTTGTATCTATTTAGATCTCTAATTAAATGAGTTTCTTTTATCATGTAGTTGATACAAAAATTGGACAAAGGAAGATTGAGATAAATTATCATCATGTAGATTTTAAAGTACATTTATTCTGGAAAAAATACATTTGAAAATGATAGTCACTACATAGAATTTATCCAATTATATCTTTAAAATAACTAAATTTGAATATCATTTGCTTGCATTCTGTATTTCTTCTGAAGAACTTCAGGTATTTTGTTACATGCATAATATACATCAGTAAGTACTTATTTAGACAATAGATAATCACAGAATACTCAGAGATAAAAATAATGGAAGTGGTTATTCCCATTAAAAAGAATCCCCAAGAAATTCTCACACAAAGCCAGCTGTAGAACTAAGAAAAAGAACAATACGATAGTCTGGTGTAGTTATCCATGCCTAAAACCACACTATTTTCAAAAGCTTCACCACGTATGTATAAAGGATATCCAAAATTTCCCCTAAAGTCTCACCAGTTGTCTAGGGGTGAATAAATTCTCCAGAATGCAGTCGAAGTTCTTATAACTAGTACCTCTTCCATAAACCCTTCATGAAAAGGTCACTGCCGTTCAAGGTCACCTTTCTTTTCCCTTATGTATTTATATGTGTCACTCAACGCCCTTCCCCCTGCTTGGAAAGCCACCAAGAACTTTTATCTTAGGAGTCAGTTGCCAGTTCTGTTTAATGAACCAGTCAGCAGGGTTCTCGACAGCCATGAGTATAAGCCTGTCTGTGCACTTTATTTCTCAGAATGGCATTACCTCAAAAGCTGGCCATTGGGAAATAGCCTTAGAACTAGTTAGGCAGCCTCAAAGCCCACCTGGACAGCCTATTCCTGGGTGTGCGTCTGTTCTGTTTCAATTCTATAGGTCTACTGACTCTTAAATGGGTTTATCAAGGCAAAATAAATCACTGAAAACTCCTCCTTTTTCATTGTCTATTCTCAGACCCAGATGTGGATACTGGAGATGTTAACATGTTTTGGTTAGCCTAACAAACAGAAGACATAAATGCACAGAGTTTCTGGCTTCGATTGCTTCGGTACCCTTCCATCCTTCCCCCACAATATTATCATATTTGGCAAGATGGGGCTCAATTCCACTTAAGAGGATGGAATTAAACAGTCAGTTGGTCTAATGCTTGGAACCTACATACTCTTATAAGCACAGTTAAATTTAATCAGATATTAGGCCATAAAATTAATAGTTCTACATTTGGAACTAAAACAGATTTTTGAGTTTCATTTGACATCTTAAGAGTGAGTTGAGATAAATACGTAGTACAACACCAGGCCCATTAAATCAAAATATTTAATAGTCCTATTTTATATTTTAAGGCTTTACAGTGGTGCAAATTGCTAAGCTATATTTTAATTTTAGTACACTTGCATACTGTGTACAAAATAATAGGAAACAAGGTAAAGAAAGCAGTGTGGGCATTTGGAATATGGAGAAGTGATGATGGCACAAATAAAGTTTACTGCTAACGAATTAAGGAAAATAGATGGAGGGTGTTGTTGACGCTGTGGTGCATCTTTTTGGAGCTCAATCATCCCTTAAACTGTAATGGGCAATTTCAGACTTTCTGTATCAACTTTTTAACAAACGGAATGTGCATGTACTCAAATAGGCTAAACCTTGATTTTTCCTAGACAAGTTAACCATATTGTAGATTATCAACTTCAAACTCTAGAATTAATTCTTTATCTTCTTGCTCAGCAATTTCCTTGATAGTCACATATATTTCAGAAGAGCTGTCCCTATTCAACAACCCCCCCTCCCCGCCAAAGTCTTTCTATCTTCAGTCCTATCCCCAAATACACTTTTTTGTTTCCTTTGCAGTTTCACATATTTTAGAAAAATAACTGCAAATTTCTGAATCAAAATAATTTTAAAATTAGATCATTAAACTCTTAAAATTCTTTCTTGCTAATTTTGATAAACACAAAACTGAAGCTACTTTGTTCTTAACAATTTTTAGTACAATTCCCAATTCTATGAGTCAGTATATGGCAATCACTCAATCACCAGTCATGCCTTTTATAGAGGAAAGGGAAATTGTGTTTTCAATCATCTATCAAAATAGTAGATATCCGTATTACTGCTTTCCTCCTCAAATATGGTGGGACTGTCAACATGAACTTTTCTCTTTTCTACATCTTGGCAATTTTCTGGAGCAATGCAACTCTACCTTACATTTTCTGCATTCTTTCTCCAAAGAATTTTTTGGTTTTGTTTTTGTATTTTGTTTTTATTTTGTTGATTTTTATTTTGTTTTATATTTCTTTGTAGTTGTGTATAAAATTACCATTATGGCTGAGGAAAGATAAGAAGACAATACAGGAGTTTATCTTCACTTTGAAGACAGAAAACTTTGGTTTCCCCAGCATATAAAAGAGGCAGAGTATGGAATGTATAATTATTTATTTTGAAGTAGGTATGGAAGGAACACTAACCTCTCTATTGAGTGCTGCCCTTGACCCTGTACCAACAGACATTTACATAATCTCTTTTTAATTTAATTCTAGAAGTAACTCTATCAGGTAATTTCCTGAGTTTTAAAAAATATGCATATTTATCAAGTAAAGAAAAAAAGTTAACAAATATTAAATAGAGAGTAAAATGTCTTTCACTGTTACCATTTTAATGAAATTTATCCCGATTTACCATTTTAATGACTTTCCTTCCTTTGTTTATTCAATGAATGAGTGGGTATATAATTTTTATGTAGTTCTGGTGACTTAGTAATTATATATATTAACTCTTTACATTTCCTGAACATTGTAAGTATAACCTACTTTTGCATTGTTATATTATTGGCATATATAGTTAAAAAATGAGTGTGATTTGTTAAGAAGTGGACCTACCATAATTAACTGTTTCTCATGGATTTTAAGTTGTTACTAATTTTTCACTATTACAGGTATTTTTAGAATAAAAATTTTTGTCATAAAGTTTTGTTTATTTGTTGCTGTTGTTGTTTGTATTAGGAACCCTCCTTAGCACAAATTACCAACAATAAAGTAAATCAGAACAGGAGTAGTACAAAATGCTAATAAATTAAAACAGTAATTAAATTTTATATTTGCATTTTAAATGAACAGAAACAATTGTTTTACAAATAATAGTAGTAAAACTGTTGCTCTCTTACTCTCATATGCTGCTGGTGGTAACTCCAAGTGGCACAAACAACTCTTTTTGGAAAACAATCTGATGTGTAACTTTTTATATCCAATGAGCTAGCGTTACATCCCTGGGAGTCTCCCCAGATAAAATAGTGAAAAAGAGGGAAATATACCTAGCACAACAATGATCATTGTAGCTTTGCTGATTTCTTTATTAGTTCTAATCCTGTGAGTGAAAATTACTCTTTTATTATTATAGGAACAATGCATATTCACGGTAAACGATTTATGCGGTACATAAGAACAAAACATATCCTCCAGTCCCATTCCCTAGAGGCAACTGCTCCTAACAAGCTCTTATCAGCCTCCCCATTTTTTCTATGTAAACACAGATTTCTTTTTACACGGGTCACACCATACAAATTGCTTTTTAATTTGCTATTCTCAAGTACCATAGTATCTTAGACATCTTTCCATTTCAGTACGTACAGATCCAACACATTCTTTTGAATAGCTAAATAGTTTTCCATTGTATGGTTGTATTATACTTTGTATGTTTAGTACTCATTTTGAGTTGTATGCATTTTTCTCTATTATAAAGAATGTCACAGGGGCGCCTGGGTGGCTCAGTGGGTTAAAGCCTCTGTCTTCGGCTCAGGTCATGATCTCAGGGTCCTGGGATCGAGCCCCACATCGGGCTCTCTGCTCGGCGGGAAGCCTGCTTCCTCCTCTCTCTCTCTCTGCCTGCCTCTCTGCCTACTTGTGATCTCTGTCTGTCAAATAAATAAATAAATCTTTAAAAAAAAATAAAGAATGTCACAGAAAAATATCCTTCTATATACATCTTTCCACATTTACAAGTATAATTGTAGGATCTTCTTAGCAGTAAAATGGCTAACTGGAGGGTATATGCATTTTAAATTTAGGTAGATTATTACCTAATTGCCCTCCAAAATTAATCTACATTTCCAACAACAGATTTTGATAATGCTTTTTCCTCATACCCCTTATAACACTGGGTATTTTCAAACCTTTAAATCTTTGCCAACCTGATAGCTCTTCATTTTATCCACAAGCATTTGTGCTCAGTAAAGCACCTGGAAGGAGCTCAGTAGAAGAGGTGCCACAGGCACGTTACAAAGAGACAAGCAATATAGCAACAGGTAATATATACATCATGAAATCACACAGTCAAAAAAGTTTGAGTGTCAAAAGAGTTTTTGGAGGTGATATGCTCCAAATTTCTCATCTGTTGTTGAAAACTTGTATCTCATTAACTTCAACACAAACACACACGCCCACACACAGCCTCTCTCTCTCTGTCCTTGGGGAGGTGGCAAACCATTTCTAACCATTTATGTTCATCTCACTGGTGAGAAAACTAAGATCCAAAGAGAAAAAGCTTTCCAGTATCACACAACCATGTCCAGATAGAGCAAGAGCTAAAATAAGACTCCTCTACAGGTACAATGTTATTTCCAAGGTAACATGCAAGTATAATGTGTTATGTGGCTTTATATACAACGTAGACAATGGCACAATAAAGCCGGTTGATTTGTCATTTTATCAGTAGAAATCTCTTCTAATTAGCACAGTAATATTTGACATGCATAATGAACATCTGAGAAAAAACTAACTTTGTCCTCTTTGGTTTTTAGATTTCATGTGTTTAGTGTTAAATGTATTTTTTTCCCGATTATTTGAAATTAATCATAGATGCATGTTAGATTTGGAAACCAGAATGTGAATTTCCAAAGTAATCCCTAACTTTCCCAGATGCAAAATATTTATTGCAAAATTCTGAAAGAAGGAGGCAGAGAGGAGAAAGAAAGTTCTGATTAGGTCTGATGTGAACAGGGTACATAATGTTATGTGTCTTCTGTATTTTTTATTACAATATGAGCATTTTCTCAAGTCCTTAAATATTCTTTGAACACTTAATTGTAATGCCTGTAAAGACATTTTTAATTTATTAAATTCCCTTTTAGGTTACTTCCATTTCTCTATATCACAAGTAATACTGCAAAGAATAATCTTATATATAACTTTTTGAATATAAGATAATGACTATTTTAGCGAACATTCATAGAAGTGGGTTTCCTGGGCCCATGCATATAAAAGCTTTTAAATGCTCAAATGGTTTTCCTAAAAGGCTAATCCCAATCACAATACCTATCAAGAGTGTGTTAGCATGTTTGTTTCACTTCTCTCTTCTGAACATCAAGCATCGTCATTACATTGAAAGATTTTTGAAAGGGACTATATGGGTAATAATATGATAAATCTTCCCATCCCGCCCTCCCTCCCATTTTCCAAACTTTATATTTTGTTATTTTACTCTCATATTTAAGTGGATTACTTTGGTTGGGCATATGAGACCGAGATGTACAACAGTTTGACAGGTCCTGGAAATAGAGCAGGAGATCAGTGAAGGAAGCTATCCATTCAATGGCAGACTTAGAGGAGGAGCTTAGACTACACCATTGAGAACAGGTAGAATTCAGGTTAGCAAAGACAAGATAAGGTTGCAGTATAGGAACAGGAGACACTCAAACAGGGAGACCCAGAGTTTCAAATGAACAAAACACCCTCTAAGGACAACTGCTTTGTTAAATTGGATTAAATCAGATAGGGCCCATTTGATTCTAAAATTTCCTCAGTGGTTTTCTCCTTTAACTCACCTTAAGTGGATCTCAAAACTTTGGGTGGTCGCCACCTCCTCCCTCAAAATTATTGAATTAAATATTATCAAGAAAGTGAATAAGAATGAAATAGGTAACAGGTTTAATTTTCAAAACCGTATTTCCTATGGCAGGAGACCACCCACTCTCTGCAGACCTTTGGTTTGATCAGAATTCTCATAGCCCATTATGCTATGCCTGCTGATTTCAAGAAAACCCAGTATCCTTGAGCTTTCTCAATTTGTTCTTCTGCATTCTTCATCAACACACCACTAGGCAGAATCCTCCCTAGGTTATAGAATCTGAGCTGACAGTTTTCAATTTGGAACTTCCAATAAAATTCTTTTGCTAAATATATGTTTTTTCTCAGTGAACAGAGGGAAGAGAAGATTTTATAAGCCTGTTTTTAGAGATTATGTCTTAATTAGCTATCTTAAGTATGGAGTACCCCCCCCATCCATCTGTAAACTAGTATTCAAATCTGACCACCTCATTATGTTCAAACAATTAGATTAAAAAATGAAAGATAAAAGGCAACCATCTGGATATCTGATCTACCACCCAAAGTCAAAGTCCTAAAAGCACTCTGGGTTTACATTCAGTTTCCTCTTAACATATTTATTCATGCATTTTTGCATTTTTAAAGACCATGTCCAGAAAGGATCTGTGGCTTTGCATAGTTGGGTTCCCAAGAAGCCCTAATTTACGCCAGCAGACAGAACAGCCTTTTTCTCACTCCTCAGAATGCAGTGGGATACCCAAGTGTTCATGGAGGCTTTATTTATAATAACCCTAAATTGAAAGTAGCCAGAATGTCCTTCAGTGAGTTAGTGGCTAAACAAAGTCTGATACACCCATACAATGGACTACTACTCAGCAACATAAAGGAACAAACTATTGATATGCGCAACAGCTGGATGGGTCTTAAGAGGATCCTGATGAGTGAAAAAAGCCAAGCTCAAAAAGGTTGCATACCATAGATTTCCACTTAGAGAACATTCTCGAAATGAGAAAACTATAGGAAAAAAGGACAGACCAGTGGTTACCAGGGAACAGAGATGGTGGTGAGGCTTTAAAGGGAAAGCACAAGGGAGAGTCTGTGATGCAGGAATGCTTCGATACCCTGATTGTGGCGGTGGTTACATAGATCTTTACATGGGGGAAAATCACGTAGAACTACACACACACACCTTAGTCCATGTAAATATTGGTAAAAAGTGAGTAAGGACTGTAGTGTAGTTACTAGAATGATACCAATGTCAGGTTTTGGTTTTCATATTCTATGACAAGCATTCAAGATCTCACCACTGTGGGAGACTGGTGGAAGGTTCACAGTACTCTATGTACTCTTTTGCAACTTCTTGTAATCTATAATTAAGTCAAAGTTAAAAGTGTTTTTTGAGAAGGCATCAAGGTCTTCATCCAAGTTACCCTCCGCTGAGACCATTAGTGCCCTGCCTCACCCTTTGAACTCTAACCCTCTGACCCCCACCAGGAAAAAGTCTTTCTTGGCTCTCCAGATTAGGCTTGTCTCCCAGTGTTACATGTTCTCATGGCTCTTCATAGTTCTTTGGGCCTACCTATTAAATGGCTATTTATAATAATTCCATCAGTGTAACTAACCTAGGGCTTAATACCTGCCTTACACAGACTATTCATTTTTAAAAGGCACTTGGTTCACCACTGTGTCTTTAGTACTAAATATATTCCTTAAAACACTATAGGTGCTTAGTCAATACTTGTGGAAAACAAGAAACGAGAATGACACAGCCCATGAGCAAGCATTTCTGTAAATCACAGCTGGGGAATTTCAGTCCGAGCATTAAGATGAGATCATGGGGAAAGTCAGTACATAGCAAATAGGTAGTTCATCACATTTTATACAGATGCCTGGTACCACAGATTATAAATATTAATGCACACTGTGCAAAACAGTCAGTTCATTTAGAACCAATCAAGTACGATTATTTGATTATTTCCATCTTGTTGGGAAGAACCTTTTGACTATTTTATTTGCCACTGGTAAAATCCAGTCTCCATCCCTAATCTATGTCCTTTGGGGTATATTCCCAACAAAATATGTTAGAATAATCCTGATGATGAGGACATTCCTGCATCCAGTGGTTTTCAAAGCTGTTCCTGCCCCTAAGGCCTCAAGAAAACATCAAGGATATAATGATCTCTGGGGCTCTAATCACTCTTTCTCCTATCTCCATCTCCTAACATTGAGCACCTCCTTTCTCTCAACTCAGGTAATCCCATTCCTTCATACGTACCATCTTCTAGCTATTAAATACCTTATTTAAATTATTAAATAAATATTAAATACCTTCTAGCCATTAAATAGTGTGGAGTGCACATGTACACACTCACACGCATGCACACACTATGTACACACACCCTTCCTTCCTTTCCCGCCAAATCTCAATTCCTCAGTATTCATGTCAACTCCTAGGAGGAAAGAATCAGGCTACAGTGATGAGAGTGATGAGTAAACAGAAAGTTCTGGAACAGTAAAGATATTTTTGGAACAGAGGCAGTGGTTATCTAATCCAACTTGCTGTCGTCCATTCTGCCTCAGATGCCACAAGGACAAAGATTGCGTTGGGAGCATGGCAGCTCGTTTCTGAAAGTTTCCCAACCCTTGGGCTATAAATCAAAGGGAACGTGTAAGAGACATCTGGACATACAAAATTTTGCAATGCTAGTATGTGTGTTCTGGAAGCAGTACATAAAAAGACTTCTGTGAGATCTCAGTGTCTTTCACAAAATTAGTTCTGAGCTACATAGTGAGGATAGGCAAGCTGCAGAAACCAGATGCCAAGCAGCACCGAGAAAATTCTGTAGAAAGTCAAGGAAATATTTCTAAGATAAGTTCTTATGTAAGAAAACTTGGGTTTACTTCATTGGTGGTTTAGTTCAGTGTAACTAGATGACAATGGCCATTAAGTACTGCTGCTTTGACAATATTTAACATCATAAGTTGAGCATTTTTTGATGTTTGTTTGGTTTGTTTGCAGAAACTACACAATACTTTTGTTGTCAGTTACTTGAGTTATCATTTCAGACAGTAATAGATCCAGGTAAAGCCTAAGTCTGGAGAAATGATATTGTTGATTAACATAGGGAAGAAAAAATTTTAAGAAATTTGCAAATTAGAGTTTTCCAGAAAACGTTTTTTGCCCAGAATAACAAATTGACTTTTGCGTTTCATTTCTCACTTGGCATTTTTCTCTTGAATGAGACGAGGATTGCATTTGAAATTATTGCCGTGCACTGGCCCGTAGTGGTAGCAAATTATGGAGAAAGGAATAGACCATGTTCTACTCTTTTGTTTTCTGATTTCGTTTAGGTGAAAATCTCTTCACTCCAATTTGAAACCATGCAAATTAATCTCTTTTCAAGTATAAACCTCCCATCTGTCTGTTTTGTTCTCCCTGAAGTCATTTTGGAATTCACTATTGAAAATAAAGTTAATATCTTTAACCTACGTAATAAGTACATAGGGGAGAAAATGAGTGTAGGACACATAAAGAAAATGAAAACATCAACATTTATTCTGCATTCATGACACTCATTATCAGAACCAGAAAATTATCACAGCAATAAGAAAAATATAGACTCCAACAGGCAAACGAATTGTGCACCAAAAAATTTTATTTGCAACTAGGCCGTTTAGAGCATTAACACCTATAGTAGAAATTAAGTTCTACATCATAGATAGAACCCTCAGGCATTCTATGTATGACAATATGGTCCATCTGTTTAGTCCAGAACCATAGGAATCATCCTCAGGAAAGGGCCCCAGGACGAATAAGAAAAGAGAAGAAAGAGAGAATGGAAAAGGAAATGTTTATTCCCCCGTCTGGTACAGATCCAAGCACATTTTTGAATTAATGAAGTTCAGTTTTGGCCTTGTCCTACTTGTGACATCTTCCCCACTTTTTGGTAATTTTAGTTTCCGGTATCCAGGCGCTTGTACCCCCTGAGATCCACGTTGTAGAAATCTAGAGATATTTGACCCCATGAACCATCTTCTCCATGGTAAATATTTACCCATCAGCCGACAAAAGGGTCCACTCGTTCGGGTAGGTTGTTTATGATGGTAAACAAACTAGTCTAGTGCTTGGCATACACTAGGTGATTAAAACATATTTGCTGAATTTGCTGAATGAATAAATGAGGGATATCTGGTATTAACACCATGTGAAGGAGAAATTTCTAAATTAGAGAAAATCTCTATCTGCATTGGTTTGGAGTTCTTTGCTTTGTTGGAATTCATCCATAATGAATTTTGTCGTTCCTGCATTGTAAGGAACAGATAGAAAAAGTTATTCTATTATCCATAGTTTCATATGGATAGAATATTATATTCTGTTACTCATAGTGGCTTTCTCAAATTCTCTTAAAATAATAATGGTAACAATAATGCTAAGCAATACACATGGCTCTTACAGTGTGCCAGGAGCTTTGCTAAGTGCTTCTCATATCTAAATATATTTCATCCTCTCATTAACCCTAAGGGCATGCACTATTATTATTCCCACATTAGAGATGAGCAAACTACACAGTTTATGATTTCCAAGCTCACTGGCTACTTTAATGTTAGTTCAAGAAGGGAAATATCAAAATACGTATAAAATCCACAGCTCTTCTGTCTAGCCAGCAGGCTCATATTTGTGCCATCCTTGGGGTGGTCTGGTTTCCTTTCTTATTTACCATTATTCATCCCTGATTTAAAAACTCCTAAGGGCACCTGGTGGCTCAATCTGTTAGGCGTCTGCTTTCAGCTCAGGTCCTGATCCCAGGGTCCTGGGATCAAGTCCCACATCAAGCTCTCTGCTCAGTAGAGAGTCTGCTTCTCCCTCTACTCTTCCTCCCCGCTCGTGATCTCTCTCTCTCACACACACACACACACACACACTCTCCCTCTCTCAAATAAATAAATAAATAAATGAAATCTTTTAAAAAATTCCTTAACGAGAAGGGATCATCCCGGATAAATGGACCATATTCCATTTGTCAGTGGCAGTGTTTGCATCCTCACCACACATTGACGATGCTGGTGACGACAGGAAAAAAAGAAAAAAGAAGTGATAGTGTGCAAAGGGGACCGCTTTTGTCCCACTTTGTAGATTTCGCAACACGTTTCTAACACTAGATGGAATCAACAATTTTTAGCCTCCAGGGTTGATAATTGATTTAGGATAATTTCCTCTTTTTCTTTTTTTTAAGATTTTATTTATTTATTTGATAGACAGAGATCACAAGTAGTCAGAGAGGCAGAGAGAGAGAGGAGGAAGCAAGCTGTCCGCAGAGCAGAGAGCCTGATGCGGGCCTCGATCTCACGACCCTGGGATCATGACCTGAGCCGAAGGCAGAGGCTTTAACCCGCTGAGCCACCCAGGCGCCCCGGATAATTTCCTCTTTAAGTGACATTTTTAATATTGCTGATTTTCGTATCATCAACACAACTTCCTTATCAGTTATATCCGCCTTCTTGAACTAGTGTTGACGTATATCCCCCTTCTTGAACTAGCATTGATCAAGCACTCTAGTGAGCTTGGACTTATAGACCGTCAAAGCAAAATTCGAACATGTTTCTCCCTCTGCGCCTCACCCAGCCCATGTTCTCTCTCTCTCTTTCAAATAAATCAATAAGATCTTTAAAAATGGGGGAGGGGGTGATGGCAAAACAAACAAACAAACAAACAAAACAAAACAAAACCAGAAACACTCATCTAGTCATTTTGGGACCTAGTCCATCTGTTGGTTCATTCATTAGCTAGTGTATGCTACCTGATACTTTTCTCAAGTCACAACTCAATTTCATATCACACTTTTTTCCCTCTGAGATCTGCATGCTAACTTACTGATTTTCTTTCTAGAGTATAATTTTTTCGGTCATGAAATAAATTAACTTGTGGATTTTTAAAAGAATCCCAAAAGGCAACAATAAACAAAAATATATATATTCATACGAAGAATAACAACCTTGCATAGTACTGTGTGAACTCAAATTCACAGAATTAAAGAACATGAGACACTGCTTAATTCCTCCCTGGATTTAGAACCTTGAGCCTGCTGGCACTCACTCTTGAGTTATCCAGATACTAGAGGGATCGTCCACTTGGACTGTATAATCATATCTCCGTTTTCTCTCTTTGCCGATATAGTATGAAAACCAAAACCCATCAAAAAATAGGATGTAGCCATTCTTTTTAGCTTTAGAAAATACAGTGTATGAAGTTTACTAAAACAGCTTCTAAGATGAAAATGGGGAAGAAAAAGCAATGCTAAGAAAAGAAGGAAAATTGTGTACTGCCCATTTTCCACTACTTTCTACCTCTTAGCAGCGAAGGAATGACATGGAATGCATCTTAAACCCAAAGACCGAGCCTGAAAACACTCATAGTACAATATGCATATTTGGCATTTAGTTGATGAGTTAAATTAGTAGAGATGCATTATCTAGATGAGTCCACTGGCTTTTGGTCCGGATGTTTATCATCTGGAAATTGGTACCACCTCCAGTTCACCTGGTCTGCAGAAAAACAAAGAATTAGACCCCTTAGTCAAGGGGATGTTAACATAATGGGTTATTCTACCTTATTTGCTCTCTGGACTCATGGATCCTTGAGTCTTTCTTTGATGGTGCTTAGCTGGCAGAACTTCTGCATCAGTATTCTGAGCATCAATATTTATTGAACACCCACTGCAGCAAATGAAGAAGGTGCAGAAGATTAATCTAACTATGGACTGATCACAGGAAATGACTTCTATGGCTTCTGCAGAGGGGCTTAAACAACAAATCCATGAGTTCAGTTTTTTTTTCTTTGTCAAGTGTGGGATACAAACTTCTCCCAGCTAAGGTTTTTGATGAATCAAATCTGTGCTTCTCCACCTCAAAATGACCAGAGCATGCATCTTCCGTTTCAATGAATGAATCTTTGGTATTGTTTCAATGTTGGATCTATTTCATGATTAAGCAGCAAAATGCTTTTGGCTGCCGACGTCATCTATGGTGAGGCCTGTGGTGGGTCTTCTGCTTGTTGTTTAATCAAAAGAGAAATAATGAACCACTTGCTTCTAAAGAGGAATCACAAAATAAATAGAATTTAAACATCAAATCGGAAATTTTTTGTGTCACGAAATTAAAGCTGAATTTGGAAAAAGGTTTACCTTGAATCAATACATCAGACCTTTAAATAGGTTTAAATAGGATGTTCGAACAAGTCACAGAGTTTTTATTGCTGCCCTGTGGGCAACAGAACCAAGCTGTCAGCCTGGACTTTGACCCAGGCCTTTGGGGACTCATGTTCCAAATGTTTGACCATTAGTATGGAGTTTGAGATGTGAAGCAAAACACTGTAAATGAAAGTCACGAACTGTGGGCGCTGGAAAAGAGATGTATTTTTTGAGGCAATGACTTTTCTACGTGTTTGTTTTGGTTTGGTTTTCATTTTTGTTTTTACCGCTTCTGCTATAAAAGTGAAAACAAATATTATTTCCTTTCAAGACAATGAGTAATTTAGCCTCTTACTTTGGAAATTCTGACACTAATGTGCTGCATTAAAACAAATGTTTTAGTACTCAAAAGACTCTAAAGAGTGCTCAGTGAAATCTGAGTGGTTTATGGGAATTCATAAATTCTACATTAAATGCAAAGAAACAGCCCAACTTTTGAATGACAGTGTTTATAATGTTGACTGGGAGACACCGCAAGTCCTTTATACCTGTCATTTGTGTTTTAATTCGTAGACTGGGTTATAAAAAGTAAACTGGGCAATTTAGAAATACCCAAAAGATTATTTTTTCTGACTTTTTCCCCCTTTCGGTGTTTCTATACTGAACACATAAAATAGAAAAGATTAACGTGAAAAGTTACACCAAAGATAACAGTGTAAAGGTCTCCCTAAATTGAAACTCATAAGATTCATTTCTTTGGCTGCTGTGTAATTTGTAAAACATTTCCAATGGTGTCTTGGGCCAGTCTCCCCTGTATTTGACCTAATGGAAGGCACTGGAAAGATATTTGATCTTGCACAAGCCAGCAGGTTAGGCCCACAGCAAGAGAGTGCATAGCGAGAGTGGGTAACGTGTGTGGCAGTTTTGTAAGTGAGCACCGGTGTTTGCAAGGTGGGGCTTGGAGAACGTGCATGGCTCAGAGCGGGCCTCAGCCTTGCCCGGGGTTGGGGAGGCAGAGGGCATTCTGCCAAGGGTGTGGGTAGAAGTGAAAGCCCATCCAGATTTCATTCCCCAAGTGACAGCCCAGAAGACAGTGCTTTTTTCTAAGTTGTACACCCAGAGGGGCCCCTTTTCTCTGAATGGTCTGCCCAGAGGTCCAAAGTGGTGCCTTTAATAATATACACACGAAGGTGTTCTGGCAACTGTGACTTTGGCTGGTTCCAAATGACCGCTTCTATTAGAAACAATTCAAAATGCCTGTCACGAAAATGACAATGGCTCTCTTTTTGCATTTCAAATACAGCAAATCTGACTTATTATGGAAAATTAAAATATTCTGTTTAGGTTTACAACATACTTGAGTCTACTATAGATTGTTCATATGAAATACTGAATACAACAAATATAATCAAATAGGAACTAAATATAACTTCAAAACCGTTAGGTAAGTTTATAATTTGTCATTTTAAAAGGTTCCTGGTAAGGGTACCCGGGTGGCTCAGCCCATTAATCGGCAGCCTGCCTTTGCCTTGGGTCGTGATCCCCGGAGTCCTGGGATTGAGTCCCACATCAGGCTCCCTGCTCAGCGGGGAGCCTGTTTCTCCCTCTGCCCCTCCCCCTGCTCATGCTCTCTCTCACTTCTCTCTCAAGTAAATGAATGAAATCTTAAAAAAAAGGAAAAAAAGGTTACTGTTAGGGGCGCCTAATTGGCTCTGTCCATTAAGGGCCCGCCTTCGGCTCAAGTCAAAATCTCAGGATGCTGGGATGGATCCAGCCCCGTTGGTGACCCTGCTCAGCAGAGAGCTTGCTTCTCCCTCTACCTCCGCTCGTGCTCTCTCTTTCAAATAAATAAATAAATGAAGTATTTAAAAAGGGGGTGGGGGGCTACTGTTAGGAGAGTTTATAATTGGTTATTTTAAAAGATTACTGTTAGGAGGAGAAAAGGTTACTATTAACCAGGGAGGTAGTTAAGAATAAAATCACAAGAGTCAGGCCTGGATTCGTATCCTGACATCACCTTCTTCTGGCTTGTCACCTAGAGCAAGGAACATTGCTGCCTAAGCCTGTTTTCTTACACAAAAATGGAACTGACGGTAGTACCCAACTCACAGAGATATTGTAAATATAATCCATCAAAAGCCCTCCACAGGGCACCTGTTGGGCACACATCAAGCACTGAATAAAATGCTGGCTCGAAGGAGGAGGAGGAAGAGGCAAGGTGGCAGGCAGAATTTCTTAAAGTCTCAGAAGATGTCCTACCTGCTCCTTAGTCTCCAGAAACTATGAATTTGATGAGTTACCAAATTACGTGATTTTGTTATATTATAGGGGTGCGGTTCGCTCTGAGAAAGGGAGATTGCCCAGGGGATCTCGATCCAGTCATATGCACCCCTAAAGGCAGCAAGCTTTCTCCAAATGGTGGCAAAAAAGGACACCACAGAAACCCAAGCATGAGAAGGACTCAGGGCCCCATTGCTGGCTCTGAGAGGAAGGGGGCCAGCCCAGAAGAAACTCAGAGCCATCTGTAGGAAAACAGAGTCATTCCCTACTGACAGCCAGCAAAGAAATGGCCACTTTGGTCCTACAACCAGAGGAATGGGATATGCCAACTCAAATGGGTTTGGAGGTAAATTCTTTCCTAGAGGCTCTACAATACAGCCCAGTCAGGCCAAGGCCCTGATTTCAGCCTTGTGAGACTCTGAGCAGAGAGCCCGGCTGTGTCCACATGTTTGCTGACCTTCACAACTGAGAGATAGTTGTATGATAGTGTTGTATGAAGCTGTGAAGATCGTGGCAATTTGTTACACAGCAACAGAAAATATAGGCAGTCAAGAAGTGGCTTGACGTCAGGAAAAGGCACTGGTTCTCATAGCTCAGGTGAATTTCCAAAAAGAAAAGGCATTTTTGTGTTTGCTTGGAGAGCTATCTTATGGGAGAACTTTATTTTATTTTATTTTATTTGGAGAATTTTAATCAATAACTGAAAGTACTAAGGAGTAACATTTTTATTTGATTTTCCTAATAGCATACAAAAGTGATTTACGGTAAAAAATCAAATGTCAACCTTTCCAAGAGTATATAACAGTGCTAGCTGGGCCAACAAGAAAAACAAATAAAGAGATACCTCTAGAAAAAATTTTCAAAATGAATGTATGGGGTAAAATCCTCACTCTGGATCCCCATGGGAAAAAAATCAACTATTTTGCATTCATACATTGCTTGTATGGGCCAAAAAAGGTTAAAAGATAGAGTAGACCCCCCCCCGCCAAAAAAAGGTTACATTAGGATAGTACCAAGGATATTACTGCTCAAGAGCCTCTCAATACAGTGGACAGTGAATACTTCGGTTTGCCTAATATTTTGTTCCTTTGGGGAAACTGCCCATCTTCCTGGTGGGTTGGCTCACAAGGGGCCGTCTCTTTCTCCCAAGGAAGGACCTTGCTTCATGTTAGCCAATCAGAAGACCCCAAAGGACACACAGTAATTTCTGTGCATAATGATTAAGGCAGAGATCACCGACAATCGGGGAACCAATCAGAGAAAGAAACACAAACCAACAGTAAATACCGCTAGCCTCTGTAGGTAAAGATTGACTGTATGCTTGCTTATCCAGCCAGTACTTTATCAAAGTTCTCTTCTCGTCTTTTTATTTCTTCCTGCAACTTTTTTTAGGATTTTACTACGCGATTATGATCTTGCCTTCTTTTGAAGCTGCAAAAGGACAGGAAAAAAAGGAAAATATATTTTTTTTTGTATTGCCATTTTTCAGAGGTGGGTAGTTGGGGAGCACTAACTTGGACATTATGTGTAGGTATCCTGCACAAAGATTATTTTTGCATCTCATTCCCAGAGAACTCAAACTGGCTAGGCCACCCCTTTACCTGCTAAGTGAAGTCTCTTCAAACTGCATATATTCCAGGAAGCAAAAGCTTGGGGTTCAGCATCTCTCTGTGATTTGGTCACAAGTGAGGTGACTAGTTAATTTGGCAAATTGCTGTTTGAGCCTATTTTCAGCCGAACTTCTGCTGAGAGAAGAAAGAACAAGCAGGCGAGCAGAGAACATACTATATGCATCACTGAAACTTATTGCTTATCTCTATTGCATTTGAGTAAATGCTCTTTTTTTTGCTGCTGCCAAGTAAGTCATCATATTTTAGTTCTGCACTGAATCCCTCGGCAGGAGACAAGATTTGAATAGATCCAGAGTGCAGGAAATAAAAGAATGCACATTTTGGCTCAAATGCTCCTCTCCCCAACCTCTCTCCTACGGCCTTCGTTGGTCCCTTGCACTATCCGTACTCATCCATGTGAAATGTTGTATAGAAGCAGTAGTGAGGTGCTGTGTAAAAGTGTTATTCGAATCGAAATAGATCATTGTTTATTCTTCTGATTAAGAAAAGACAGGCTCAGGACGCCTGGGTGGCTCAGGCTGTTAAGCACCTGCGTTCAGGTCAGGTCATGATCCCAGGGTCGAGTCCCACGTCGGGCTCCTTGCTCAGTGGGGAGCCTGCTTTCTCCTTCTGCCTGCTGCTCCCCCGGCTTGTGTTCTCTCTCTCTCTGACAAACAAATAAAATCTCAAACAAAACAAAACAAAACACATGTTCATTGTGAAAAGAAATACAGCAATGAACAGAAAAGAGATTTACCTGAAGTTCCTCCTCCCAGAGGCCCATTCACGTTTCGGTGACTAACACATGACATTTCTGTTTATTACACCTCTCTGTATCCTTTTATGTAAATACGGTCATAGTCATGCGATTCTCCGAATTCCATGAGCCACTTATTTCTTATGGAAATAGGATCGACATATACTATTCTATTAGTTTCATGTGTACGACGTTGTGATTTGACATTGGCATATGCCGCAAACTGATCATCGCAAAAAGTCTAGGTACCATCTGTCACCATACAAAGTTAATACAACATTATTGAATATTTCTCCACGCTGTACATTGCAGCCCCATGACGTCTTTATTTTATAACTGGATATTTGTATCTCTTGATTTCCTTCACCCATTTCACCCCTTAACCCACTTCCCTTCTGGCAACCACCATTCTGTTCTCTGTATCTTCAAGTCTGAAATTTGTTTCATTTTACTTGTTTTATTTTTGTAGATGCCACTTATAAGTGAAATTATGAGGTATTGTCTTTCTCTATCTGACTGATTTCACCTGGACAGCTTTATATTTTATACATTATTTACCTCCCCTCTATGTCTTTCCTCTTCCCATACCTTTCTGCTGGTCCATCATATGCAAATACATTACATATTTTACTCCAAAATGGACTCATATGTCACCTACTTTTCTGCATCTGGCTTTTCGCACCTAGCCACACATTGCTGAAATCCTTCAAGGGCAACTAGGATAAAATTAATACGTTTTTTGTTAATGGTTGTGCAATAAGCCCTAGTATGAATGTCCTACAATTTATTCCATTATTCACCTCTTTATGAGTATTCAGATTGTTTCCAGTTTTGTTGCTCTCACAAATAATGATGCAATAGGCATCTTTTAAAAAAATATTTTATATATTTATTTGAGAGAGAGACAGTGAGAGATAGATAGAGAGAGAGAGAGCATGAGCAGGGGAAGTGGGAGAAGCAGACTCCCCGCTGAACAGGGACCCTGATGTGGGGCTCCATCCCAGGACTCCAAGTTCATAACCTGAGCCCAAGGCAGACGCTTAACCGACTGAGCCACCCAGGCACCCGCAACAGGCATCTTTATATAGTTGGCGTTTTTGTTTTTATGGAGTAGTGTCTCCCAGTAGGATTGTTGAGCCAGAAGAATGTACGGGCGTGTGTACACAGACATAGATTTGATGCTAAGCGATACTGCCAAAGTGCCTCCCAGGATAGCCTGAAAAGTTCACACATCTGCAGGAATGTACAAGGACGGCTTTCCCCACAAGCCACTGGGCACCTGGACCTAAACCATTTGTCTTTACAACTTGATGAACGAGGAGTGAGATCTCATTGCTACTTTATTTATAGGAACTACTGAAGTCGACAAGATATATTTTACCCCTATTTTTACTGGCCATTTAGGTGTTCTACTCTATAAAATGCCTATTTGTTTCCTTTGCCCATCCCTGGGCTGCCTTTATTTTACATAACCATGAAAAATCACAGTGATTGTTACTTGAAGAACTTGAAGGATACTGTGATCCTCGGGTTTGTCTTTCCCGAGGTTACCCCTTGTCCTCGTCTCTCCTTACATATGGCACAGTTGGCCAACTGCAGTCTCTTTAGCCATGTTTATTCTTTCTCTGAGAGTCCCAAAAACCTCCTACTGGGACAGCTTGTTTGGGTTCTCCTTGGCTTTGGAGGATACTCTTCTATACCATTTGTCATGAATTAATTATAAGGCTTTGGGTGTAGAGGGGAGAGAAAAAGATTAATTTGCTTTTTTAAAGCAACATCTTATTCCTTCTTTATCCAGGTCTCTATTTATAGCCCAATGTAAAAATCACGTCTTTTCCTCAACTCCTTGAATAAGCTGTGAATATTTCCTTAATACATTCTTGGGCTGACCTGGGGGGATTCTTTGTTTGGGTTATTTGAAAAAAAAAATGCTGTGTGAGGACAGCGCATGACCCAATTCTTTTCATTTATTCCAGGTCACTGGTAACCAGATGAATTCTAGTTGTGCAGGAAGGTTAGTATTTGTGGAGACGTGCGTTATGCTTCGGGTCTGTAGCCTTGTTTGAAAGCATTAAGTTTCTCAGCAAAGTAGGTAAAAGCTTGAGAGTTAGTGGGCAATAGAAATATGTGTATATTTAGCTCTGTTTGTTCTGGCAAACTTCAGAGGGCAGATCTGGCTATCCCAGCGCCTCCTAATGTGTGGCCAGACTTCACCTACGCCTCTGATCCTATTGGACTTTGAATTTATCCATCAGATGCCTCGTTCTCCTCACTTCATCCAAGGAAGCCCTCCTGACAGACCTGACAAAGTGGCTGATAAATCTTCCTTCTAAATGGCAGATTCCAAACAATAGAGCCAGCACAAGTACGTCAGAGCTGGAAATATAATATGCCCTCTCATTCTCGGTGCTCTCTTGTAGAAGATGGTACACACATATGCTGACAGCGGAATGACTTTTAAGAAACTCGGAGCCCTGGTCAAGGAAGAAAATGAGGCTCTGGGCTTCCTCCCAGGTGCTCAGGTGTGCCACTGAGTCACACAGCTGTCGGCATGCCGGACGACGGGCCACGTGCGGCACCCAAATTGTGAAGCTCTCCTAATTCACTCATAAATCTTGACTTTTCTCGAAGCAGTTCTTTCCCTTGAAGGGATCTTTTCATTACCATCCTCTGGACTAACCAACCAAGCTGCAAACCCCTGAAAGCAGCTGAGAGAGCCTTCCTTCCACGACCGTCAAGTGCAGGCTCAGCGCGTTTCCCTGCCTATGGAAGCAGTTTCTGTGAGCCGCTTCCTGCCAAAGCCCTGCGTTGAATGGAGGATGTTGTTTCTGTTGCCACTTCATGATCCCTAAGAACAGAAAACTTTAAAGGGAACATCTTCAGAATCTGAAAATTGTCACGGGGCTCTTATGTAAAATGAAAACAGCAGCTACCAGGGGACCTTTGGGTTAATAATATCCTTTCCTTGTGAGGGGGCTTCTTTTCTTCTCTAGCATGCTATGATGTTACTCTAGGGAAACTCAAGTGTGAGGAAGCAAGCGTGGATTTTCCCTTTTCTAGCTCCCCTCTGGCTGGGCCCCTCCTAAGTCAAGGCATAATTCCACTATAAATGGAAAAGTAATAAAGTAGCATTGTCCAATATTCACCTTCAGCTCTCTGTCACCCTATGCTAACCAACTGAGAGACAACGACGTCGCTGTTAAACACAGATAAACACAGAAAGCATTTGTAGATGGATTTAGATTACATGTTTTTCCATGTTTTTTTGGTCAGTACACGAGGTTCATACAAACCACAGTCTCCCAAGGAGAGGTAGTCAGCCAGATGCCGTCTAAGTTTCATCTCCATTAAAAGAGTTGCCCCAATCGCTTCTAGGTTTAAGCTTGGTGAAAGGTTGTGATTATAGTTTGTAATAAGATGAGTCATTGTACCACACTTAGTCATGAAATAGTAGAGCTAGAAGGGGCTTGTAGATGAGATCCAATTTTTTTGTCTGTCTCCACGTTAAGTTAATGAAACCATCTATGGCTCCATTTTCCAAAGCGCATTTTATGAAACAAAAGCCAAGACATACACTCTGCCAAAAAAAAAAAAAAAAAAATATTTGAAGGGAGACAAAGAAAGATTCTGGAAAACATGGAGATTCACAATAAATATTATAATATTAAAAGCTTTACTATGACTTTCAATACAGAAAGTGATTCAACTTGGTTTAACCTAGTGAGTCTCAAACAGATTTGACCACAGAACACTTCTTTCTCATGTGACCCATTAACACCCTGTGGAACCACTGTTACACGGAAATAACACTTTGAATCGTGTTGATCAAATGATTGCAATTGCCAGAAGTTCTCCAGAGAAAATGTTAAACTTTCCTTCAGAGTGTTATGTCATTCTCTCAGAAATATTCCTCATTCTTGATTTCAAGAGAAATCTTCCTTTTGGTAAATTGGCATAGATATTAAGAAAATGGGGATCCACTGGCTGCAGCCGTTGAGGGGGAAGGGCAGTGCTATTACTCAGCTCCCCACTATTGCTATAGAGTGGAGAACACTTAGAGCTTCCCTTCCTGAAAAGAAACACCAAAGGAGGACACTTTCTATCTCTCTCTGTATTTTTACGGCATTCCTTCTTGGTAAGATTAGGGCAAATCACTGTTCTTGCCTGGCCTGATCTCTTGGTTCTCTCTTTTCCCTGAAACTACATGTGAGGTCGATTGTAAACAACCATCGACCTGTGAGTAAACATCTTGCTTTGTAGACCCAGTCCTTTCCTTGCCTGGGCCTTGAGTTAAGATTTGTGGAGTTGAACACTGGAAATAGCATGGGGAATGGAGGAAAGAAAGTAGGCAAAGTCATAGAACTGTACTTGGGTCTCAGCCTCAAGCCACAACCCCCAGCTCAAGAAACCATGACTGTTAAGAGTAGGAAAGCTGACTCTACCCTTGAATTCTTACCTGGTGGCTTGTGTCTGTTCTCAATTTGGTTCTGGAAACTTGAAAACCGGAAGTGAGGAGGAAAAGAATTCATTGGCACCCTCCATTCCCAACACCTATTATCCTTATAATACCCTTTCATCAGTTGGAAATGATTATGAGGTCACCCTGCAGCAATTTCTTCTCCAGCTCAAATAATTCCAAGTTCTTTTCCCTTTTGTTCCCCATAGGTCCATTTGCCAACACTAATTATTTTTGTTGCTCTTCTCTGGTTCATTTCCAACTTTCCCAATCATTTAAAAGTATAGAGCCCCAAATGGGACAAAGACTCCTGTGGCTCTGGCTTAGTCTGGACTTCTAGACGGTGTGCAGGCCACCGCAGCATTTTAGGCTTCGTGGTGTATGCAAGTGTATCCCCACATTATATTAGCTTTCTTAGCAACAGACTGGCAGCAATGGTCCCACTCTGTGGCTTTACTATAATTCACTTGCTTATTGTGAGGCTGCTTAACAACTATGATATTATGACAGTGGCACTGCTAAGCATTTCTGATTCTGTATCAATATTGTTCATTTTTTCTAAGTGCTTCACATTATATACTATTCCTAGGGGATCCTAGTGGATTTCTTTATAACTCTATCTCAAAAAGATTAAGTTTGTTTTGACTTCTCCTGGTGCTTGAGGCTAAGAAGCTTTCTCATTCATTTTAAAACCTCCAGAATATTTAGTAAAATTAATAAACAGTCATTCTAATCCTGCATTTGTTACTCAAGTTCTACAAACTGTATTGGTTTGTTAATGCACATTTAACATTAAGATCTCTCCATATGTAATGTAAGAAATACTTTCTAGCTTTGCAGTTTGCAGATTGCTTTCATGATACATATTCTCCTTTATTCATTCGCTAACCAATATTTATTGACAGTGTATCAGGAATTGAGTTGGGTACTAATGGGATAAATGTGAATACGATTTTTTTTATGTCCACTCATGCCACTGTTATTCAACATAGTACTAGAAGTCCTAGCAACAGTAATCAGAAAACAAAAAGAAATAAATGGTATTCAAATTGACAAAGAAGTCAAGGTATTCAAACTGGCAATGAAGAAGTCAAACTTTCTTTGCAGATGACGTGATATTTTATATGGAAAACCCAAAAGACTCCACTCCCAAACTACAAGAACTCATATAGCAATTCAGTAATGCGGCAGGATATAAAATCAATGTACAGAAATCAGTTGCTTTCTTATACACTAACAATGAAAATACAGAAAGGGAAATTAGAGAATCGATTCCATTTACTATAGCACCAAGAACCATAAGATACCTGGGAATAAACCTAACCAAAGAGGTAAAGGTTCTGTCCTCGAGGAACTACAGAACACTCGTGAAAGAAATTGAAGACACAAAAAGATGGAAGAGCATTCCATGCTCATGGATCGGAAGAATAAACATTGTTAAAATGTCTATACTGCCTAGAGCAATCTATACTTTCAATGCCATCCCGATCAAAATTCCACTGGCATTTTTCAAAGGGCTGGAACAAACAATCCTAAAATTTGTATGGAACCAGAAGAGACCCCGCGTTGCTAAGGAAATGTTAAAGAAGAAAAACAAAACTGGGGCATCACGTTACCTGATTTCAAGCTTTATTACAAAGCCGTGATCACCAGCACAGCACGGCACTGACACAAAAACAGACACATAGGGGCACCTGGGTGGCCAGGGGATTAAAGCCTCTGCCTTTGGCTTAGGTCATGATCTCAGGGTCCTGGGATCGAGCCGGGCATCGGGCTCCCTGCTCAGCGGGGAGCCTGCTTCCTCCTCTCTCTCTGCCTGCCTCTCTGCCTACTTGTGATCTCTGTCTGTCAAATAAATAAATAAATAATCTTTAAAAAAAAGACACATAGATCAGTGGAACAGAGTAGAGAGCCCAGATATGGACCCTCAACTTTATGGTCAAATAATTTTTGAGAAAGCAGGAAAAAATACACAGTGGAAAAAAGACAGTCTCTTCAATAAATGGTGCTAGGAAAATTGGACAGCTATGTGTAGAAGAATGAAATTCGACCATTTGCTTACATCATACACAAAGATAAACTCGAAGTAGATAAAAGACCTCAACGTGAGGCAGGAATCTATCAGACTCCTAGAGGAGAACATAGGCAGTAACCACTTCAACGTTGGCCATAGCAACTTCTTTCAAGACATGTCTCCAAAGGCAAAGGAAACAAAAGCGAAAATGAACTTTTGGGACTTCATCAAGATCAAAAGCTTCTGCACAGCAAAGGAAACAGTCAGCAAAACAAAGAGGCAACCCAGGGAATGGGAGAAGATATTCCGAAATGACACTACAGACAAAGGGCTGAATATGATGTTATAACTGACCTCAGGAGGCTCACAGTCTTTGGGGGTAATGGGAACAACTCTGTGCCAAATGGTAAGTGTACAGAGGAGGAGGTAGTGCTTTTTCACAAGGGGTGAGTGGAGGATTTGCAGATTTGCAGATTTGCAGGGAAGGAGACCCTGAATGAGATTCACAGTAGCAGAGTCAATATACCACAGTACAGTGCCGGGGTGGGGGGAGGGGGGTGTAGAGAGAAAGCTAAAACCAGAAAATAAGCACAGATTTTGAAGCTCTTCATAAACTGAGCATTAACTCCCTAGCTGGGGTCTGTATCATCATCAGTTTTACAGATGACAAACTTGTGGGCCAGAGAGACACACAAAGCCGATGTTAGAAGAAAGATAGGGGCGCCTGGGTGGCTCAGTGGGTTAAAGCCTCTGCCTTCGGCTCAGGTCATGATCCCAGGGTCCTGGGATCGAGCCCCCCCCACGTCGGGCTCTCTGCTCGGTGGGGATCCTGCTTTCTCCTCTCTCTCCGCCTGCCTCTCTGCCTACTTGTGATCTCTGTCTGTCAAATAAATAAATAAATTTGAAGAAAAAAAAAAAAAAAAAGAAGAAAGATAATTTCTGGTCCTTTGACTCCTGGACCAAATCTCTTTTACATGACATGTCTGTTATAAAAGTGAAGGGAAGACTGCAAAGTGTTTACAATTTGGTGGCCAGTTTTCCCCCAAAGTTTATTTTTTATTGTAGAAATTAAACCATGTTTATGGTAGGATATTTGCAAAGTAAAAATGAATGAAGAATAAGTAAATATCCTAGGTAACAACATTTCAAAATATGTCCTCTCTCATATATATATGTATATGTACTTTATAAAATTGGAACTGATAGGTATATAGTATCCTGTTTCCTACTCTTTTCCTTGAACTAAAGTCTATTGTAAATATTTTCCTCTTGCAAATAAATATGCTTCCATACTATGATTTTTAAGGGTCACAAAGGAATCTATCATTTGTAATCATTGTAGAATATTCCATTTATGGATCTAATGGCACCAGTCTGTCCATTTCACTACCATGGGACATTTAAGCAGTTTCTAATAGTTCATATTATGAATAACATTTCCGTGAGCAACTTGTTCACGTTTCTGATTTTTTTCTTTAAGATAAGAAATCACTAGGTCAGAAAGGATAGTGCTTTGAAGGCACTTGACACTTACCTGGCAATTTGTCCCAATTTGCCAGCCTACTAGAGATGAGCAAAATGCCAGTTTCATTGCCAACATTGTGCAGAAGATAAACAACTTCTTTTTGCAACAAACGGCTTTTGTATTGGATTCTTTACTAACTTTAGAGGACATGTATCTCAGCTGTAACAGGTTTAAGAATAGTTCTTTAGGGCCCTGAGGCAGTGGCAAAGGAAGGGAGCGGGGATGTGAGTGACAACTGTATGCACTCTCCAACCACATTTGCATTTGATGACAAGAGTCCTTCTATTTCCGGCCATCCTGGACCACTGTGGGAGATGTCCACCTAGCAGATCATACAGAGACCAAAGTCTGTGCCATTCACACCTTGCTTGTGAACAAATAAAGTGTCAGCCTGTAAGCCTTCTTCAGTCCTGAGAAGAGGAGCACTTGTCATATGGCCCGGGGTGAGCAGCAGGAAGTACTCCTTCAGGGAAGGCTGCACCACCAGAGGCTAGACACTCAAAAAAGTGCCCTCCCAGCATCCTGTGGATATCCTCCCACTCAGCCCTCCTGGGCAGATGCCCGCTCCCTTTATGGGCAATTTCCTAAGCCATCAGTCAGGCTCACTGGCCACCCGCACACCATCCACTGAGTCTTTTCTGTTCCCACTTCCTTACCTGCCCTCCAACCCAAAACAAATACTTTAGTCTCCCCTCCATGACATTTTGCAGAAAAGTATTGAGATTAATCAAGCAAATGCTCTTCTTGCCACCACCCCAATGTAACAAATATGCTCATTTTGCCAAATGTGCTTCCACTGTGGTTTTCTTTCCAAGAAATAGAATGTTATACCACTCCTCACGCTATTATTCCCTTTCCTCCCCCTTCCTCAGAGATAACCACAAGCTTCAGGGGGTGTGGATCCTTCTATCAACCAGGTAAATCCAAAGAAATTGCCAATTCTTCTTCGTTTTTCTGGATCAACCAGATTTCTTCTCATTTACATATTTGAAGGCACTGAGTTGGGCACTAAAGAGAAAAGAACTGATTATTTGGAAGAGAAGAGTTGTTTTATTGCATGGATGTGGTGTCATCAGAATGAAATGACAGGAAGGAAGCTCCTCTGCTCTGGCCTCAATCAGATGATAATGGTCAATGAAACAATAGACCATTAAACAGAAAAATATGAACATCAGGGTGTAAATAGTTCATTGAGGTAGAAGCCTGATCAGAGATGCAAACCTGGAACAGTATTCAAAAAGGAAATAAAAAAAAATTTTTTTAAGATTTTATGTATTTAATTGACACAGAGAGACACGGCGAGAGAGGCAACACAAGCAGGGGTGTGGGAGAGGGAGAAGCAGGCTTCTGGCTGAGCAAGGAGCCTGACACAGGGCTTCATCCCAGGACTCTGGGACCATGACCTGAGCCAAAGGCAGAAGCTTAACGACAAGCCACCCAGGGGCCCCAAGGAAATAAGTCCCCGAATGAAACCGTTAATGCTCAATAGCAAAGAGATATATAAACAAAATATGGTCAATATTTTGATGATATATTATACAGGCTATAAAACCTTGTTGGGACGCCTGGGTGGCTCAGTGGGTTAAGGCCTCTGCCTTCAGCTCAGGTCATGATCCTGGGGTCCTGGGGTCGAGCCCCACATCGGGCTCTCTGCTCTTCGGAGAGCCTGCTTCCCTCTCTCTTTTTGTCTGCCTCTCTGTCTACTTGTGATCTCTGTCTGTCAAATGAATAAATAAAATCTTTTTAAAAAATCTTGTTTTTGAAGACTACTTAATAAATATAGGGACATGTGCATGACAATATTGGAACTTGTAACGAAGAATAAAAAAGGAAAAATGTAAAGCGTATACATAGTACTATGTATATGTGTGCATACATTTCCATCCAAGCAAATAGAATCATGGATAGAGAGACAGATAGGACAGATAGCAACCATTTTGTTTATATTTGCATGTATGGGTGTTTATGTTTACATGTTAGAAAAAAGACTAGGATAAAAGTAAATTAAAATGTTAATATTTGAATGATGGGATTACAAGTAAATTTTGTTTCTCTTTTCATTTTCTCAAATTTTCTTTAGAGTTGCATAGGTATTTCTTTACCTAATGTGTGTGTGTGTCTGTGTGTGTGTGTAAGAAAGCCATGAGATTAGAGATAGGTTGGACTTCATTCAATAGGAAAGGCAATTTTGCATTCCGTTGGCAATCTTCAAAGAAACCAACCTGACAGATGTGCTCCACTGTCTGCAGTCATGAAAGCTAGAGAAATGTTAATAAACTTAAATGAATGGATGCAAAGTGGACCTCTATTTTGGGTTTATGTGGAGGAAAACCTATTTGTAAAAAAAACCCTGATTTTGTGATTTCAGTGTTCTTTTCATTCAGTCAGGTTGAAAAAGTTACCAATATGATCAACTAAGCATAAGTGAATCGCCAAGATGAAAAAAAGAAAAAGAAAGAGATTTGACTGAAAGTAATTGATCCAATAGCCACATGTAGACACAGAATCAATTTTAGGGTCAAGATAATGAGAAAACAAAGTAAACACTTGTTTTGTAAAACTTATTCAAACATGCTTAGGAACAATAATGGATAATCATGATTTTCAATACAGTGAGTACTCTTTTTAAACTATTTGTTTATAATGCTTGAGGACAGACAATATGCTTTTATAGTTTTCATTTTGACAGCTTCTCCAATGTTGGGTTCTTTGCTTTTTGGATGGTTGTGGACTGCCAATAACTTCTAAGCCCTCAGAATCCCTTCCTTTTTTCCCCCCTCACTACATAAACCACCAGAAATCTCAGCTGACTCAGGAATGTTCTGTTCTCAAAGAATTTTCTGTGAACAGGGGAGAAGCTATGATCCCACATTTCTTCACTTTTATTGTTGAAATAATTTTTGCTCAGAAAAATTTAATTTCTTATTCCTTTCAATGAGAGACCAGACCAGCTAAAACTGAGTGGAAAGAGTTATTTGTAAAATGGAACTTAGGTTGAAAGTCATAATAAAAGAGATCTCACCTTGGGTGCAAATGAAAATGTCTCAAGAGATGAACACACACATGTTTATTGTCATCCACTAACTTTATTAACAGGCATTAGTGTGCATTAATAAAAGCATTGTGTCTTTGGGGTGAAAAGGGAGTTAGACATTATCTAATTCAATTCCTCCCTCATTTTTTAAATAAGAAAACCAAAGCCAAAATTAAAAAAAAAAAAAAAGTGACCTGCTCTCATTGTAGCCAGTGTTTCCCAAATCTCAATTAGATCTTTTTGAAAAAAAATGTTAAAATTAAAAAAAAAATCTTTTTAAATGTTAAAATTTCTTCCAGATAGTTGCATGTGGTCGTCTCTTGGTTCTGGTTGCACACTGTCTTAATCCTGGGTATCCAGCACCAGCAGAAGCTTCATCACATAAACCAGCAGGGCTTAGTGGCACAGACGCCTCGTTGAAAGCACCTCTGACCTGGGGAACTTCTGCTCATCCAGACCACACTGCAACTGACCAAGACAATTTAGTGTGGACATCAGGTGAATCTAATGATGTCAATAAAAAAAGAGAGAGAGACCACTTAAAAGCCCATTGCTTTCAGAAGGGCTTCTTTAATACTAGAGTCCACTAAAAATTGGTGATTATTGTATGTCATTATAGGAGGCCAATTTTTATGTGAAAGATCTATTTTGTTGATTAAATGAAATTCTTTTTAGTGCCATTGGGTCACACATAACATATGTCCAGTCAATTATTTTAGGAGTAGTTGAAGATTTCTCTTTTCACAGTAATAGTTTTTTTGGCAATCAATAGAGCTTTGAAGAACCATTTTTCTTGATAATGACCTAGATCTTTTTTACAGGAGGTTTTTTTTTTTCCCCCAGGATGGATAGAGCTGGATAATGGGAAAGGTGTATCATACATGCTTTATTGTAATGTTTTCAGTAAGATCGATGATTTTATATTCCAAAAGAATGGCACACAAATAATAGGTTTTGGTAACTTGGAATAACTAAAAACAAATGTGGGTTTGAGTTGACAGATGTCAAATAAAAATATTGACAGTAAAGAAATAGCCAATTTTTTTCCAGGAAATCTCATCTCTTTTTATCCTACTTAGATCAATAAGACAATTTTAAGCTATATGATGGTCAATAATTTAGTCAGGTAGAAGAATCTATATTAGATATTTGGGAATTGACTTTCAGATTTAATTCTGACACACTGATTTTCTGTGGAACAGTCATTTAACTTTTAATTGCTTCACAAATAAACTGTTAGGTTTTAGTTATCATTTGTATTTGTGAGAAAAAATTTGCATGACTAAAGGAAATACTTGCTTTTTTTTGTTTGTTTTTTGTTTTTTGTCTTTAGATTTTATTTATTTATTTGAGAGAGAGTGTGGGGAGGAAGACCAGGGGGATAGAGAGACTCCCAAGCAGGGTCCACACCCAGCATGGATGTAGGTGCGGGGCTCAAGCTCACGACCCTGAGATCATGACCTAAGCCGAAATCAAGAGTTGGCGGTTTAGGCGACTGGACCAACCAGGTGCCCCAGAAACACTTGGGTTTATATATGGTTGTTTCCTTCCAGTTTCCACTCAGATTAAGATAAGTAATTCGGAGGGGGAGGGGTCTGTTGACCTGTTCTTTAGTGACACATGCAATTTTACACTGAATAGTCTTTTCTCATGGGTGGGTTAAAACACTAGTACTGAAAGGCTTAACTAAAGACCCCTTTTTGATAAAAACAATGTTTCTATTGACAATGTGGTTAAACATCTCTGCCAGTCTCGTCTGAGCACCCTTTGCCCACTCTGTTCATGACCAGGGAACCCTGTGGACTTACCCTTTCTCCCTCTTTCCTATTCTCCAAGCAAGATACTTGAAGCTATAGTTCATCTTCATGCCTGGTACCTATAGACTGTGGCACTAGAGGACAAAACTTAAAGGTTAAAGAGTGCCTTCTGGCTGCAGTGAAGACGGAAGCAGGCCGGGACTTCTTTCATACCCTCATCACACCTTAGGTGAAGAAGACAGACAGATACACTCTATCCCGTGGAATCAGAGCTACAAGGGACCCACATCCGATTCTAATCCTGTTATACTCAGAGGGATCGGATAACTGCTTTATCCATGCAATGATCCAGTGGACCCAGCAATTTTCCTTAAAAAAAAAATATATATATATATGAAGCTATTCCCATAGGATTAGGCATTGCCATGAGAGCTCAAATTTGGGAAATTTGGTAACACAAACTGGGCATGACAAACTATTTTGTGCAGCTGCTTCTGCTCATCACACAGGTTTTTGTTTAGCGAGCACTTTCTCTTTTTTCATATTCAAAGATCTATAGATAAAGACACGTATAAAAAGCTCATTATAACTTCTGGAAAATAACAGAAAAGTTGTGGGGTTTTTTTTTCCATCTACATCTGCCATAGCCTTAAGGAAATTCCCTTTTGAGACCCTTACCTATATTTGAATCAGTTCTATGGGAGCTGGGGGTCACCTAACTCCATCTGACTCCAGCATCTGCAGACTAAACCCTTGATCTGAGAGGATGACAAATGGAAGATGATTTTCAAACTTCCAAATGCATTGTGATTCCATTAAGTGTGATCCCATTGTGATTTCATTAAGCATTCTGGGCCAAAGCAAATTATAAGTACTGTCATTTGTTGTATATCAGGAAGCTCCTTTCCACCCGTTCCTAACTAACTGGGACTATTCTAAACATAGTGTGAATATACCGTCTTGGCATCAATACCAGTAACATACTGAGAAATTTGGAAATGAAATTTGTACAACTCTACGAATATCACTAATCATAGAGGAAAAGGACAGTCAAGGATATCCACCAGTTCCTATGATTTTCTGGATACAAACAGTGGTTCACGCCCTACCTTTTCACTCGGACCATCCCAACAAGACCTCCTCGGGAACTGAAACAGGAAATCCCACCCATGGAAAAGCCTTCAGCATTCCAACAGTTGGAAACTGACCCTTCTCCTGACACTGCGAGCAAAGTTCCTTCCACCTTGAGCAAAGCTGATGCTGCAAGAGCATCCTTGCAGGAGAAATCTCAGGGCCCACATCCCTAGAAGCTTGGTCCTTCCTGAAATCCCTGCTGCTTACGGAACAGGAAATTCTGGCAATCAAGGCCAAGTTTGAGTTAGGTCTCCAAGACAAATGATGACAAGTCATCTAAACACGGCAGCCAAGAAAAGCCAAGGCAACTAGAGTAGACAGGGGACGTGGGCTATGTTCTTTAAACACTTCAACCAGCCCATTGTCTAAATCTTGGGCGCTTGGCACCAAGCAGACACAAGGTCACACAATACAGCAGGGTAGAGTAGAGCAGACAACTCTCTGAGAGCTCCTCTGACCTAAGGACCTTCAGACCACACTGTAACTGACCAAGACAATTCAGCTGGGAGAGCGTACAAATGCCTGATCATGTCAGTGCCTAATCAAGGTACTAGCCAGAGTCTTTCCCAGATTTTACAGGATCCCTATTGTCTTAAAAAAGTGGCAGCATATCCCAGCAGAACCATTAACAATAGCTCCTTCTTCTTGGCATGTCCTGGATCCCTGCCTAAATCCTGATCTATTGCTCTGCTCTTTGTCTATCTGGTTCCATTTTCCAGCTTCAGCATCTGTGACCCTTATCATTTGGCAACCGGCCTTTGGCATTTGGGGCCCTAGTTTTCTTCCTGTTGTAGAAACATGAGAGAAAGAAGCAAAAAGCAAAAATAAGAATTCCACCTTTCCTTTCAGAGATAAATACTGTAATACCATTTTCATGGTATATCCTTACACACACGCTTACACACACATGATAATTCTGCATAGATATGCACAGATGAGATCCTACATGAACGATCTGTTTCCCAGTGCATGTCGCACACTAGAGCACTCTGCGAACATGAGCTGTTGTTTGCATATTTGATTTTTAACTTGCTTACATTACTCAGCAACATGTAATGGAGATGCTCCATGTCAATCCATGTTTTTTTCCACGTGGCTTTTAATAAATACAGAGGACGCACCATAATTTAATCCTCTATTGTTAGACACGAGTCATTTACATTATTTTTTCTAGTATAAACACAGCTACAATAAACATTAGCCTAGTTAAACTTTTATATTCCAGGATAAATTCCTAACAACGGAATTGCTGGGTCAAAGAATTTGCATAGTTAAGACCTTTCATATAAAATGATAAACTTGCCTCAGAAGACAAGCTTATACCGGCTTATGCTCTCCCAACAGTAGGATATCCAGAATGGCAATTCACTTATTCATTCTTTTATTCAACAAACGAATTTCAGAAACTACAATAAATGCTACAGATACTTTTGAGACCAAACACACAAGGACCGTGCTCTCTTGGGTATGCGGGGCAGGGCGGAGGGGAGGGGAACAGACATTAAATAAATATCACAATGATCAATTATAAAGTTTAAAAGTACCATGCCTGTAAAAAATAAGTTTCTATTAGATGTGTATTGGTTATATATTGATGCATAACATATTACCCCAAACTATAGTGGTTTAAAACAACAAACATTTATTATCTTATAGTTTCTATGTGTCAGGAATCTGGTTACAACCTAGCTGTATCCTCTCAAGAGATTTAGTACGTAGATTTAAGAAAATGACAGGGCAGGTCTTAGTGAAAGATTAAATGTAAATGAAGCAGAGAAATAAATCAGAAAATATTCCCAAGTTTCTGGTCTCAGCAACTAAGACCAGAAAATTGTCTATTGACTATAGACAATTTAAGTTTCATTATTACTGTTTTACCGTTGTTCTTTTTATTTGCTTCTTCAATAGACACAAATTATTTTCTCATTTGCTTTCCCTTTCGCATTTCTTTTTATGTGTTCACTCATGAGCGGGCGTGTTTTGGTTTAATTGTTTTACGCCTACTCTTATAGCAGTCTTCCAAATGGTAGACTTTGTATTAGAAACTTGGTCTTTAAGATCTTTTTTTAAATTAATTATTTTTATTAACATATAATGTATTATTTGCTCCCAGGGATACAGGTCTGTGAATTGTCAGGCTTACACACTTTACAGCACTCACCATAGCACATAACCTCCCCAATGTCCATAACCCAACCACGCTCTCCAGACCCCCTTCCCCTCAACAACCCTCAGTTTGTTTTGTGAGATTAAGGGTCTCTTATGGTTTGTATCCCTCCCAATCCCATCTTAAAATCTTTTTAGTAATTTAACCATTATAAGCCTTCAACATAGGAAGTGAAAAATCAAGATGCATAACTGTGTGCTCATAAGTGGGTATATAATAATAATTTTATGTTTGTAGAGGTATCTACAATGTTTGTAGAGGTTTATATTTGTAGAGGTTTAGGTTGTCTATAGTTGAATACATAAGAAACTGGAAATAGTGGGTTTTTCTGGAGAGAACTGAACAGCTGAGGGACTGAGAGAGAGACTTACGTTCCCTGTATACTTTGCCTGCCCGTGGAATTTAGTTCCTTATGCTGGTATTATCAGTTTTAAAACATTCTACTAACAAGTCATAGATATATAAGATGGTTTAGCTGAAGTAAATAGGGGACAGACTTCAATATCCATTCTTTTGTCACCTTCTGCCTGTTTTACCAAATGAACAAGATATTTCCACAGGCCTCCAGGAGAATTCATTTTCAAATACGCTGGTTCAAAAACATGGGTTGTATCATTGTAAGAATTGAATGTAAAGCCATTCTTGATGTATGGTAGCCAGTAACCTGAGACCATTATTAACAATGGTATTTTTCTCTGTATATCATTGTCTCCTGTGCATTATCTACACCAGGTATCAATTATCTAACACTCACTATTGAGTTTGTGCATTATCTAGACTCTTTGATTCACATCCTTAGGTCCTCTGCCACCTGCCTCTTAATCATTTTCCTGCTCATTAACAGCTCCAGTGGGCATGGTCGTAAAGGGGAGGCAAAACTGGAATAAATTTATTTGTTATTGTTAATTGCTCCTATTAAAGGCTTTATGAGGAAAAGGTTGAGTTTGGTGATTAGACTGAGATGTTTCGAAAATTTTTATTTTTTTTATTCTTGATCCTTTCACATCCATACATTCTACTTACTATTAATTACTGGTTTTTCTCTTCTGCCACTAAAAAGTATTATCTGCATAAAAGACTCTTTAGTTGCTTACTGGCCGTTCATTCATTCATTCATTCACATTCCAATATTTATCCCCACACTGGGCAATACAAAATGAAGATGCAAATACAGTAGCAGGTGCTGAAATGAGCTGTTTCAGGCTGGTGATCAAAGAAATCAGCAACAGAACATAAGAATACAGTAAAAAGACAAAGTAAAATAGTATGGGCCGATTTAAGATAGATACAGAAAGGCCAGATGTGAGATGACTTTTCAGAAACACACAGCCCCACAGAAAAGAGACCACCTGTTTAATGCTTATTAAAAGAATGGGGAAAAGACATGGAAATGGAACAAAATCTAAAGATAGGAGTAGAACAGATAAATGAAAGGGCACTCCAGGGGCCACGACTTGTTTAGTAGGCGCCCAATATCCGTTCTTTCTATTCTGATGACTGTTTCCAATTTATCTGGGACTCTGTTCTCGGCCACTAGTCTCAGTTCTTATGGTCTCTGATGAGAAAATGCTACCTTGACTCCAAAACCAACAGGCCATCCTGAGCTGGCCAGTTAAAACATCATATTTCTCTGGCAACAGTAATTGGTTCCCAAAGATGTCATGGCCCGCCGCAGAGCCCATAACGCTAATTTGGGGGAATTTATGTTGCCCTTTTGAGGAATCAGATTTGCCACTTTGTGTTGGGCTAGGAATTGGGAAATTTAAAGTCAGGAAATGGTTCCACCATCTTTTTTTTTTTTTTTTTTCTGTCAGTGAAGCTGAGAACAAAGCTTAGATGAAGGAAACACACCAAAAGTTCAGACCCCCATCCTGCTGAGAGGACTGAGGCAAACCCAGACCAGCAGGATGCCGCATGAGCTATTGCCTACACCAGACCCACCTGAATCCATCCTGATCTTGGACTTCCCAGTTACATCAGCTAATCAGTTCAAGTTTACCTCTGCCCATATAGTAGTTTGCACTGAGTTTCCATTGCACAGAAAAGAGTCCTGAATAATAGGTTTTACTCACATAAGGCACTGAAGGAAAGAAAGATGTTTTCATTTTTGCCTAACTAATTAGTAGTTTACAGGTAGGGGTCCTGTCTTATGGAGATAACTTGCCATTCATGCACTAGAAAGACCCAACCCAGGTCTAGCAAAGCCATAAGGAGTAGGCTCTTCTACTGAGCAATAGGCTAGGGGTTTCCCTTTCTGAAATTTAGAGAGTGGTAGACCCCAATACAGGATAGCTGAGAAAATATCTGACAGTGGCTTAACTAAAATTTCGTAATGGGAAATATTGAACTGTGAAAGAATGAGGCTCTGAGACTGAATAAAAAGGTGACTAAAATTGGGGAGCAAAGACATGGGACAGTGAAGTTCAGAGTAGAAGTGTGGGAAATGCAAAATTATTTCCATCCTTAATATAATGGAAATCTCTCTAGAGCTGGCAGCGTAACGGATGCCTGGAAAACATGGTCAGTTTCACCGTAACATTGAAACTTGCTGAACTGAAACACTTTGCTGCCATCACACTTTGAAATCGTCATCCTAGACTTGGACTTTTGGGAAAAGTTGAACAAGATCAAAAACTCTGAGTCACTTTTGTGATAGCTCGATGCCAGGAAGTGATGACCTCTTTGGAATAATGGGACAGTGACATCAGTTTACAGTGGGTCACTAGGTATTATGCAGGGTGGCAAGTTTTTGTGCGCTATCCAGTAATAAGCTTCTTGCATGAAATATGAGACCAGAGCTCTAATTCTAACAATGTTATAAACAAACCTAAGCAATTAAAGCCTGGTGCATGACTGGAAGCAGAGATAAGCTAATAAGATTATAAAACGACTAAATAGATCCTGAAGCCATATGATGACATCATGAAATTTTAGAAGATACAGCTGGCTTCCAGTGATATTTTTGCAGTTGAAAATATGTAGCATCTGGTCTTTCGTTTATCATTCTTTGCTGAAGTAGTTGTCATCTTGGGTTTCCTTTTATCATGTAGATGTGTTAAGGTTAAAAATAAAGTCAGAAGATTTTGATAGAACATTCTATATAATTCCAAGGAAAAATTAAGCAAAAATTAATTACTATTTCATAAATGAGCTATAAAGATGGGCAGTGCCCTGAGTCTTTGCACATGCATTAAGCTTCTTTGTACTGTTGAAGCACCATCAACCTAGAGAATGATTGTCTCTCATGCAACTGTAGAATGTTTCATCATTCCTTCTTGTATGCTTTCAGTATAGAGAGATAGTATAATATCCTGGGCGTAGGTTTCCTTGGTTCAAATCCCAATTCATCATTTATTAGCTGTGTGACTTTGAACAAATTATTGGATCTGTCAAGTTCCAGTTTATTCCTCTATAAAATAGGAATAATAGTAACTGTTATTGGGGCATCTGGGTGGCTCAGTGGGTTAAAGCCTCTGCCTTCGGCTCAGGTCATGATCCCATGGTCCTGGGATCGAGCCCCACATTGGGCTCTCTGCTCAGCGGGGAGCCTGCTTCCCCCCCTCCCCCGCCTCTCTGCCTGCCTCTCTGCCTACTTGTGATCTCTATCTGTCAAATAAATAAATAAAATCTTTAAAAAAATAGTAACTGTTATTAAATGACACAACATTTGTAAAGTATTTTGCAGCATGTCCGACATATATAAGTCTCAAATAAGTTTTATTTATTATTAGTCATTCACTTAACAAATATGTATCGAGGATTAAATATGGGCCAGGCCCTATGCTAATCCCTGGGAATACTTGGCCAAGAAAAGAGAAATGGTCTCTTAACAATTAACTTGTGTGTAGGGATCATCTCTGACATTTTAATCTTCTGAAACCTAACTGCTCCATTCTCTGACCCTGGACTGAGAAGATCTTTGAGAAGCTATGTTTCTGACATCCAGTGTTAGAGATGAGAAAGGATCTATCCAGAGAAGCAATGTTAATGTTTTATTACAGGCAGCTCTATAATAAAAGAGAATGTGTCCTATAATTACATGCTCTTATCAAAAATTTAATTCTAGGAGGTAGCCAGGATGGGAATGGACACCTGGAAACACACTCCTTCATCTGAGTCTGCTCCTGATGGATAGACCTGAGGCTGATCACATTGACTTCTCCTTTGTTTTCACTTCCGTTACCTCTCTTCTGCTTCTGCAACTCCTGCCACTTGCTGGCAACTTTTCCTTCACTGCAAGCCCTGTCTCCTCTGCCACATGTCCTGTCATCTCCATTAAACAACCTTCAACATTGCCTCCTTGGACACCGTCTCTTGTCGCTCCCAGATCTGACGGGGCCCCTGCCTTCCAGAAGCTCACAGTCTAACACAGTGTAGGGCATTGAAAATTCAACAATATTCAAGCCTAGATGTACTAAGTCCTAACAAAGTAGTTGAAGAAACATTATAAAGAAAGGCAAGTTTTATGAAGAGAGTGGCATTTGAGCTGACTCTGTCTTTTGATGGACAAAAAAATAAAAGGAAGACCATCTCAGGCTACAATAATGGCATAAGCTTCTAAAAAGGTCATCACTTTGCTGTTCTTTTAATAGTACAAAAACCCAAAACCAGTGAAGGCTTTCAACACGATGATCTAATCACTTATATCTTCTGGAAGGGCATATTTAGGTCGGTTTTTCCAAGTATACATGTGTGACTGATGCTTCTGGTTTTGCAGGGTGCCAGAGGAAACAGAAAGATAGCTGTTTTTGTTTTGCTTTTGTCCACTAGTTTCTTGCCTAATAACATACTGCAAGTGATAGATGTTAACACTGAGTCCGTTTTAATGTGTGTGTACTTGGGAGCGATGAGTACTGGGATGTGTACACACATGCACATACATACATAAAATGGAAAACAACAATTTGAAAACAAAAACCATTTGAATTCTTAACAATTAGTCCAATTTCTATGAAACAATAGTAAGTAGTGGGCTCCTGGGTGGTTCAGTTGGTTAAACATCTGCATTCAGCTCAGGTCATGATCTCAGGGTCCTGGGATAGAGTCCTGAACGGATCTCCCTGTTCAGCGGAAAACCTGCTTTTCCCTCTGTCCTTCCCCCTTGCTTGTGATCTCAATCTCTCTCTCTCTCTCTCTCTCTCTCTCTCAAATGAATAAATAAAATCTTTAAAAAATAAAAAAATTAAAAAGAGTAAATAGTGATAATACAAAGTATTTTTTATTTTCTACTAGTATTAACTACTGGCTTTATTTTGTTTCACATACTAGAAGTATTGTAACTACCATAGGCTAATTCAAAAAGCATATCCAGAGTATCTGAACATTAATTACCAGCTCTTTTTGTGATGACTTGATTAATATCGCTAATCCTCATTACTCACCTGAGACTGAGAGTCATGATGCCTTTGATCCATGAGATATACAGAAACAGGATATGACTAAATGAGACAGTTCAGGCTCATGGTATTTAGATATGTCAATGAAAAACCTTTAATGCCATCGCAATACAGTTTCTTATCTCTCCTCACCAGAGTAGAAGACAGTAGAGCGTGAGAAATGCATATGCCCAGGTTTTAACAAAGAGCCCATTACCATATTAGACTTAGCTGTGCTCAGTTAACTCTGAAGGCTCAAAATAGAGGCAAATGATCCAATGAGTGCACTTTATTGCCAAATGTTGTCCAAATTAAAGAGATTATTTTAGCAAATGTTTCATTAGTGTTTGACTTAACAGACAAACCACTATTTCCCCTCTGAGCATGTTTTAATCAAAATGGAGAAGCCAGCAGATGCCATTTGATAGTTTTCAAATATATACCAAAATTTCTCCCACCATCAAACACATTTCAGGTTCCTTTAAAGGTGATATGAAGAATGCTTATGCCCAAATTATACAGCTCAGTTCACTTCAGAGCTTTCTTGCTATTTTATGTCAATTCTCTTCCACACATCATTCAAACAGGATTAAATTATATATGCTTTACACATACAATGTGTTGAAGTAGTGAGAGTCAGCCTAGCTTCCTGAAAAGATTAATTAAGTGCATCAGCTCTTCCCTAGATAAAAAGAACCTATAAGTTTGGTTCTTTGATGCAGGCTCGAGCTACTCCCCTGCAAAATGGACTGGAAAAAAGTGGCGATCACAGGTAGGGCCATCCTAAAATTAGAATGTCTCATTCACATTATGTAATTGAGGAAATTTGAAAAAGCCTGACTAGCAGAAGACCAATGCTCAAGAGACCCAAGGTATGCAATAACACTTTAGGAACTATCAAGTAATACCGTATGTCTTTGATTCTGTGTCATATAGCATTGATTCATCATTTGATGTCTAACACCTCTGAAATGGCAATGTGTCTTGCACTTACTGTCTGGGGGTATCAATTGCCAGTACATTGGGGTCAAAATATGCTAAGGGAAGGTCAGCAGCTTGGGGGAAAAAATCCCAGAGATAGTCATGGAACACTCTTTTAAGAAACGCTACAGAGCAAATGCTTCTTGGTGGCCCAGAAGATTAAGTTGTGTTTAAAAAAACAAAACAAAATATAGACAGCAATGATTGAGTCAAAAAATGATCCTTGACTGACAGACTCAATGTGAACACATTTTAGGAATACTTCAAAGAATGTATTTCGCTTATATTGTCCTTTAACTTGTGCATAAAAGTGATAAAAGATTTTAAAAATGTATATGTATAAGTTTAAAAGCATTCCTACAATACATGTAAAATTAAAATTCTGTGTGATGAAGAGGCATCATGTCATTATTTGATTGAAATTTTCTTTCTTAATAATACATGAAGCAATTGATGGTGTATTAGAAAGTGGGTACATAAATACAGAATATTACTATGAAGTTGTAGTGAGTTAGAAAAAGGTCATGTACTGACATCAAAAGTAAGGTTGGCACATTTCATAACCTTGTTTGAGGAAGAGATCAGGGAAATAACAACAACCACTACTACAAAGAGACCTGAAAAGTTCTGATGTGCATGCAAGCCATCTGGGTATTGGAAAAGCAAATTTTAGCTCCCGGGAGGAATCTGAATCTGCTTGCAATTGATAAAATACCAATCTAGTCTTATGTTAGCACATTGACAATCAATGAAACTTGCTGGAAGCATATTAACATCTGCAAAATGTGTTTTGATGAGGTGTTATAGCAAGTAGCTTTTATAAAAAGCTAATCAGTGATGACCATGAGAAAAAAAAACACATTGGTAAATTCATCATTTATGATATAGTTCAGTAATCTCTTCCTCAAAGGAAGAAATCCTTCCTTGAACTCCTGAAATACAAACCAATGCCTCCTTCCCCAATAACACCCATCTTAATCACATCTTTATAAAAGAACATACCAAACTAAATATTAGCTCTCTCCTCAAATTGGTACCTTAAAGCAAGTAACCATAATGTGTTCATCTGGTATCCAGAGAGCTTGATATAATGTACTGCAGGGTACTCAGTGGGCAATCAATACATAATTGGTGAAAGAATGAATATGTTTAATGTATTTTGTGTATAAGATTCACAGGCATTAATTTGTAGGCAGACAGTTTGTAAATAAGATTAATGATGCTGTTATAATATTACAAGTCTTAATTTATGTGGTATGAAAGATAATGACCGTACTACAAATATTAGTTTATTCATCTACTGCACCCATCCTACCCTTCTAGTTTTACTTGCTCTATTCACAGGCTTGGGAATGTCAATCTCTTGTTGTTGTTGTTTTTCAAAGATTTTATTTATTTATTTATTTATTTATTTATTTATTTATTTATTTATTTGAAAGAGAGAGAGAAAATGAGCAGGGGGCAGGGGAGAGGGAGAAGGAGAAGCAGGCTCCCCACTGAGCAGGAAGTCCAATGCAGGGCTTGATTCTAGGACCCTGGGATCATGACCTGAACCAAAGGCAGATGCTTAACCAACTGAGCCACCCAGGCTCCCCAATCCCTTGTATTAGCTTAACTTTCCCTCACTTCCACTCATGGCTATAGCTGATTAGACTAAGGGTAGATACTTGTCCATAAAAGTAGTCCATTGCCTGGCCAACAGTCAATCAAATTTTTTCTTTGGAGAGTTGGACCAACAGACCATCTGAACAAGTGGAGAATGAAGACGCATTGGTGGAGCACCACGATGAAGTTCTATGGTCTTCTGAGGGCTAGCGGGACAACATTTTCTTAGATCCTTTGTGTTTTGTTCCTCAGAGCTTCCTTTCTTTTCAAGTTAACTGGTATGTTTTTCTTCATTAAAACAAAAGACTCCCTATCCAAGTGCAGGTACATTTTTTGTATCCCATCGAGATCAAGATCTAGTATACTGGTTAACACAGGTTGGCAAACTTTCCAAGAGATGGACTCCAGTGAAACATAATTAATGCAAAATGTGCCCCAACTTAATGATCCTTGGATGAATTATTGTTTGTTTTACAATCTGAAATATTTGGTATGCTTCGGAAAGTTTGGGTCTTGCTCCTTACCAGAAATAATCCTTTGGCCATACTGTCGAATGACACTCTAGATACCAACCTAACTTCTTTCTAGCATGCTTTCCTGGTTACTAGAGACTAGAATGCTGAATGTTTCATACATTTCTCAGACTCAGGTGAAACTAGAGTTTCACATTTAACCTGGTTTCTGCCAACCAGATGCACCCAGATGAGACATGGGAGGTAGGTATAAACACGGTAAGCAGAATGTATAGGGCTGTTCCTGCAAATAAGGTGGCTGAGTGTTTAGTTCTTCTATAGAGCTGCAATGGCAGTTCTAATACTTAATCTGTATCTTCATTAGTTTTAAGTGGCAGGTGGTGGATGGAGTTTCTACTTGGCTGTTCCCATTATGCAGCTGGACACTTCTATACATCATGGAAGCTCAGTTCCTGGATCCAAGCCTGATTCCTCAGTCCCAACAGAATTTTGTAAAATTATCTATTATATTACATTATAATAAACCCTTTTGCTGCTTAAGCTAGCAAGAGTTGATTTTGTTTTCTGAAACCAAGAACCATGGCCTATGTAGTAATTGGTACCAGAAATGTACAGAAAATACAAATAACACTGATTTAGTTGAAGCAGTTGGATAGTGAGTGGTGAGGGTCTAATTTTAATGTGCTCGCCAAATATTTGCTTAGCCTGTCACTTCTTTACCTTAAAAACCAGGCTATTTGCTGACTGCGGCTATAATGTTAAAAGAAATAACAAAACAAATTTGTACTATTGGTAGGGGGTGGTTCATTTTTGCTATTTTTAGCAAAATCTAATGCATTAGATGAACTCAGACTAGAACCAAACCTTCTTGAAGCAGAGGTGGAAGAAAGCAAAGATTTACTAAGAGAGGTATTCCCTGCCTTTGCATGCTAATGCCACCGATGAAGAGTCCAATGATTTGGGCTGTGTAGTGTTGAGAAAGTCATCTGCCTCTGTACCTGAACTTAAAGACGTTTTAAGCTGTGACCATGAACCTACAGTCTTAGCAAGAGGTAAGACTCTTGCTTTGTCGTAAAGCAGCAGTGGTGTTGCTGGCAATAGGTGATGAATTGTATTGCTTCCCCAACTAAGCCTGTTATTTCAGATACTCTCAAGGTAACCACCATTAATTTAAGGGCCAAAGGGATGGGTAGAGTACAGAGCCTAGTAAATAAGAGGAGCATCTACAGGCTGAAAAAATCATGTCTAGGCAAGACTTTTGGCTATGGTAGTTTATACATAGGACAGAATGGAAATAAATCAAGACTGTTTAACATTTGAAGGAATTATCTTCCCAAAGACACCCCAACTTGGTTTATAATAGATCGTGGTTGTTAAAACTTGAAAACAATCTATGCCCCAGTATTTTAAAGTTCATGTGGTCTCCAAGAAGGGCAATCTCTCCTGTGCCCACCTCATATGTATTTATTGAGGAAAATTGGCAAGAAGGAACCTCTCAGGGGCAGATCCAGGAGTGGCAGGAGACAAAACATGAAGGGAAACATTCAAGAGAAAGAACCAGGAGCTGTCAGGTTGGCCAACCAAGGAACTCCCTGCAGTGCAGGGCAGGGAGTCCTGGCTATTCCTGCTTAGTAGGTTTTGATAATTATTATGGAATAATGACTAATGTTTTTCATTCTCCCTTTTCAAAATGGACAGGATTATTGCAATAATCCATTCCTTCTCCAAAACTTAAATGTACTCATAGCTGAAAACATGCCTTTAACACTAAAGGTTTTAAAGGTTGCCAGCCTACAGGGAGTCACATCTGGGCTCCCTGGAAAGGGCTTCATATCATCCAGAAATCTTTGGCAGTATATCTGAGGAAAAAAGACTTGTGTCTGGGTGCCTGGGAAAGACAGCGAGACTGCTGTGCCTACGAAAACAAAGGTGTATATACCGGTTTAGAAAACCAAAGAGGCAGACCATGGCAGAAAATACTAATAGCCTGCTGTCTTGGTTTTAAGCTATGCCCACAAATTATTTGATACCCTTCCCTTCAGGATGACTTTCCTTTTAAGAGCAGAATTAATTTAGTGACTTACCTGGAATTAATACAATAAAATGGAAGCACTCCGTGTGAATTGGGCGACCAGGTCACAAAGGACATTGTGACTTCATCATTGCTCTCTCTGGGGGGAGTTAGCAGCCACATGGTCAGGATACTCAAGCTCATGTAGCAAGGACCCAAGGTCTCTTGCCAACAGCCATGTGAGGAACTGAGGCTTCCTGCCAAAAGCCTTGTGAAGGAGCCTTCTTGAAACTGGATACTCCAGCTCCAGGCAAGCCTTCAGATGATTGCAGAACCTGCCAATATCCTGATTGCAGCCACATGAGAGACTTTGTATCAGAATGATCTGGCTAAGCTGTTCCTGAATTTTATACCTACCAGAAACCATGAGATAATAGTGTTTCTTGTTTTAAGCTACTAATTTTTGTGGTGGTTTGTTATGCAGCATGAGATAACTAATACAGCCGCTCAATATGGAGTCTCATCGTCTTAGAAACAAAATCTTGATTTTCTCTGAGAATTGTTCCTAACTAAAATACTATATACCCCCATACTCTCTCTGGATACTTCCAGTGAAATGCTAGTAGGAGTTATTGGATGGTCCTTTGAGGAAAACTCCTTAAAAAGGAGGTAGGTCACCCACATTCTTTCTGCCGGAAATGCAGACTTGATGACTAGAGCTGCAGCAGCCAATCAACATCATGAGGCAATCTTTAGGGTGAAAGCCAAGAAAGAGCCAAAGGTAACAAAATAGGAGCAATCTGGGTGCTTAAAGATGATAGCATCATCAAACCAGTCCCAGAAATGCCTTCGTGAATTTTTTTTTTTTTTTACATTGGAAAGAAATTAAACTTCTATCTTGGTTTAGTTGCTGTTAGTGTTTACCTCTATACTAGCAACCAAATGTAGTTACTAGATGAAGAAATTTAGATTACTTGGATACGACTGTTAGGGAAATATAATACAGTGAACTACCTAAGAGGAGTAACCATTTAGCTTTGTAGGAATAGTTATTACTATAAATTACTGAGTTATGTATATCATATAAGCCAGCTTTGTGGTACATGAGAAGTATATGTAGTTTATCCAGAATTCTCTTCCTAAGTCACCTCCAGAATTCCATGTTAGTGTTGCTGAAAAACCACACACACACACACACACACACACACACATACACATTTAATATAGTGCACACTAAATTACTGACACTTGGGCTGTCCTGATAAAACCCATCCTTCTGTACTGTGTCATTTAAGAATTGTAAAGCAGCCAAAGTTAATTTCCAATGTGTAGTTTTTTGGTTTTATAAATATATATGTTATTTTGCTAATTTCTAGCAAATCATATCCAGCAAAAATAATTTTGAGTTGTAGTATTTTTTAAATATTTACAGACGTTATTTTTTGATATATGTCAAAGTTTTGTTTTATTTTCAAAATGAGAAGATAGAAAGGTTCTTTCATGTTTATTTGTTTTTTAAATATATGATAGCTTTATTTAGATGTAGTTTATATCTATTTATTTGTAATTAATATATAATTTATATGTAATATATGATTTATATGTAATAATTTATATGTAATTAATTTATATACAACTCATCCATTTAAAGTGTATGACTCAATGGTTTTTGGAATATTCAGAGTTATACAAACATCACCACAATTTTAGAACACACTTGTCACTACAAAAAGATATCCTATGCCCGTTACCAGTCAATCCCCATTTCTTCCCAAACCCTGCCTCTGTCCTAGGTAATCACTACTCTACTCTCCATCTCTATAGATGCGCACATTATGAACATCTCATATAAATGTGATTACACAATATGCGGTCTTTTGAGACTAACTTCTCTTATTCAGCATAATCTCTCCGAGTTCATTCATACTGTAGCATGTGTCAGCTTATTCCCTTTTTATTGCTCAGTAGTATTTCATTGTAAGGATAGACCACATTTCCATATCCATTCATCAGTTGATGGATATTTGAGCTCATTTCTCTTTTTTTATGTTAAGAAGAGTACCGGTGTGAACATTCATATATACAAGATGTTTTGTGGAGATAGAGTTTTCATTTCTTCAGGGAATATTCTTAGGGGTGGAGTTGATGGGTCACACGGTAACTATATTTAACCTTTTGAGGAACTGCCAGACTCTCAAGGTAGCCACGACACTAGATTTTCATCAGCAATGTATGAGGGCTCCCATTACTCCACATCCTCCCCAACACTTGTTTTTATCTGTTTTGTTTTGTTTCATTTGTTTATGGACATTCTTAGCAAGTGTGAAGTGGTAAAACATTGTAGTTTGGATTTGCATTTCCCTGGTGACTACTGCCAAGGAGCATCTTTCCATGTGCTTAACTTGTATCTTTGGAAAAATGTCTATTCAGAACCTTTGTTCATTTTAAAGTATTGAGTAATAGTCTTTTTTTATTATTGAGTTGTAGAGTTATACATTCTAGACACAAGTCTCTTATCAGATATATGATTTGCAGTTTTTTCTCTCATTCTGTGAGTTGTCATTTCATTTTTTTTTAAAGTGTCCATTGAAGTACCAAAGATTTTAATTTTATTTAAGTCCAATACACCTACTTTCTCTTTCGACACTTGTGCTTTTGGTACCATATCTAAGAAGGTTTTGCTTAACTAAGATTGTAAAGATTTATTGCTGTATTTCCTTCTATGAATTCTAAAATTTAGTTTTTGTTTAAGTCTAAGATCTGTTTTGAGTTCAGTTTTGTATATGGTATAAAGAAAGGGTCAAATTTAATTCTCTTCCATAAAAATCTAGTTGGCCCAGCATCGTTTATTGAAAAGACTACTCTTTCCTCATTGAATTTTGTGAAATCTTAGGGGTGTATATGCATGTATATGTGTGTGTGTGTGTGTGTGTGTGTGTGTGTGCACGCATGCGTGTGCATGTATGCCTCTATGTGTGTATGCCTGTTTGAGGGTAAAAGTAATTTTAGTTTAGTTTTGTGAAAAGATAAACTATGTAAGAACTTTATGTTTCTTAAACTAAACAGATCTAAAAGATATGTCAGAGTCTGTGTCTATTTCTTTTGAGGGCCAAACGGTAAACATGGATTTCTAACTTTTATAGCTTTCTTCTCTATAGAATCCTGAATAATTTGGGAAAACAGATATGTACTTTGTTTTAGTTGAAGGTTATCTGAAGAAAATCTCTAAAAAGGAATAGATCATGTTTTGCTCGATTTATTATATGGATGTATGTTTGTGAAATCCTGATAATTTGTATTCATTTAATCTTGTATTACATTCTTTTGTACTCGTACAACAGGACTGCTTAATAAGAACTAAATAACCTATTTCCTTTTTTTTTCTTTTTTTTAAGTAGGCTCCATACCCAACATGGAGCCAATGCGGGGCTTGAACTCAGGACCCTGAGGGTGAGACCTGAGCTGAGATCAAGATCAGGAGCTGAGATCAAGTGGCTCAGTTGCTTAACCAACCGAGCCACCCAGGTGCCTCTAAATAACCCATTTCTACATAAAAAGATAAGCTTCCACATAATACTTCCAACCATTTAGACATATCAAACTGGCACATCATCAAAACTGACATGTTTTCTTTAGCTTCATTGGGACTTTTTGGCTTTTTGGACACCTTAACTCTACCAGAGATGTTCTTGTTTGGGGAATGAGAAGGCTTCATCTACATATGCACTTCCCTGAAGTATCTGTCTTTTTCTTGCACATTTTCAGCTGCTTGTACACAATCATTTTCAGACCTTTTTTTTTTTTTTTAAGATCCAGTTCTCAGGGTTCATTTTAGTGTAGAAATCGAGTGCCCTGGTTTTGCCAGTCCTTGGCATTCAAGCCCCACCAAAAGTAAACAGGCTCCAATCTCATTATGGAAAACTTCACAGTAGCCTGCAGACAGGGTGTCTGAACATTTTCATTTGAGCCCTGTAGACCTTTTCTGGTACCCAAGGCTCTGTGGCACAACCTCACCATGGGCTTCAGGCAGGTGACTGCCTCAAACGAGGCTGGGCTGGATTTCAGAGTCCACAAGTAACTAACTGGGCATAGAGGAACTAAAAAGCAAAACCTGGGCTTGCACAGAACGTGCTTGACAGTAACTTGCACAGAGGTAGTTCACAGAAGACTTCTTTAAAGCTTATTCAACCCCCAATTTATAGTGTTTTATTTCTGCCATAAAGCCAGTTTACGTTTACAGTCCACCACCAGAGTTAATAGAAATAGCAGTAGTTGTAACTACTGTATGGTTAATGAAGACACAGTACATAAAATGTAAACTTGGCTGATTTTCTAATTGGCATAAAAGCCTAGATACAAGAAAGTGGTTTTTATAACACAGTATAGTTAAACACCAGTAATCAACACAAATAAAATCTTAGATTTAATAAGATTTAGATTTTTCATCCTAAGAGATTTTTTTTTTAAGATTTTATTTATTCATTTGAGAGAGACAGAGAGAGCACGAGCAGGGGGAGAGGCAGAGGGAGAGGGAGAAGCAGACTCCCCACCCAGCTGGGAGCCAGACACGGAACTTGATCCCAGGAACTGGAGATCATGATTCCAGGACCTAGAGCTCATGACTTAAGCAGAAAGCAGGTGCTTAACCTTCTGAGCCACTCAGGCGCCCCTGAGAGATTTCTTTTAATTGTATTGTTAAACATTTCTTGTGTCCTCTAGAGCTGTTCTGTCCAGTACAGCAGTCATTAGTTGCACGTGGCTTTTGAACACTTGAATGTGACTTATTCAAATTGGGATGTCCACTGGATTTTGAAAATGTAGTGTGAATAATGAAAAATATCTAATAAATAATGTTTATGTTGTACATACATTAAGATAACATTTTAATATATTGGGTTAAAGTTATTTCCACCTGTTTCTTTGTATTTTTTAAATGTGGCTACTAGGAAATTAAGTCTATGTGAAGCTCACATTTGTGGCTCACTTTATATTTTTATTGGGCCGTGCTTTCTCTAGAGGCTAAATAGATCATAACAGTGTAGCTACACTGCAGTCCCATCACTATTTTTGTCGGTTGCCATAGTTCGTTAGTCACTAATTCATAGTGTATAATGTAGATTCAATACTCCTCAATGTATATTTTTGTTTTCTTTATACCTCTCTAGTTTCCAACAGTCTTTTCCCATTTCCTGAGAATCCCTTTCTTACTTTGCCTACCTGGCAAATTCTTAACCTTTTAATAGTTTGCGGAAGCATTATCTTCTCTGTAAAAATGTTCCCTAAAATTCCTCCTCCCACACCCGTACCCCAGGTAGAGCTAAACACTGTCCACTGGGCCAGAACAGAATCTTGCCCAGTATCTACTGAATGCTGTTTGCTGGGCACAGGGATAGATGGTGGAGAGATACCAGTGTGAACCAGAGAGATACGGACCCCGCCTCTGCCGGCAATGCTTGCATTTAGAATGGAGTACAGTCACAAAATGGTGTGCAAAAATGCTAATAACAGCGGAGATTAGGAAGCACCTCATAAACATACCCTCCTCAGACTACTTCTCTGTGATGGATAATCATATTGAGCCTGAACTATGAACGTCTGAGGCCATTGGAACCCTGGGTTTACAAAAATACTTTTGTGTTTAAGTATATAAACTGAAGGGCATCTTTTTCACATCACTATTGGTTAAAATGGGTGTTGTCTTCAATATACAAATTATTGAATAGGCATTCTGATATTATATATATGCCCCGTATCACTGCAATGACTCTTCTTAGCCAGGAAACCTAGGTATTGATTTTTCAAAAACAAAGAACAATAAAAGAGCCTCACCATAATTAGCATGATTAAGTAAAAATGAATTCTGCAAAAGGTGTGCAATTTACTTTCACTAAGACACTATCAAAAAGAGTTCAGGATTTCAGTGATCAGATTTTTGGGGGGCTATAGAAGATAGAATCATAAGAGGTGAGCACCTTTGTTAAGTCATCTGACAAATGGTTGTAGACTTTAACACTAGCGTTGGAGGGCAGGACCAATACTCTGCTGGTTGGGTCAACCTCACTTATTAGAAGGCTGTTTGTCTAGAAGCCTCAGTGATCCAAAACCCAGTTAAGGAGCAAAAACAATGCTTTTCAAAACAACATTTGAGTAGTCTGAATAGCTGTCCCAAAGTCTATGCATTGAGGTTGATGTGTCTTACTCCTCGGTGAGCACATCAGCTTCTTACATAAGATCTATTTAGTTTTACTGTACAGAACTGTGAGAAGTGAAGTTATCTAGATTTCCAGTCTGCACCGTCAGTCTGCAGCTGTCAGTCAGAAGAAGAGGAAAATACCAGAGGCAGGCATGCTGTGGCAACAGAGAATAAGGGCAAGTTATTGTCAGTTAGTGAAGGGGAAGAGAGAAACTACAAAAGGCAGAACAAATCACGAAGTCAGCATCCCAGAGTCCTTCAGTGCAGCCACTGATAGCTTATGCACCTCCTTCGAGCATCTCTTAACACGTGAGAAGAAGCCTGATACAGAAGAGAAACTTGATGTATTTGTTGAATCCACTACAACCTACCACAATAAAGGCTTTTAATAAAATTAACCCTGACTTTTTAAGAAAAAGCCAAGTGAAAGAAAGAAAGAAGGAAAATCCAATAAACTGCTTAAGGAAAAAAAAATTATAACCCATTTTAGAAAATCTTTGTATAATACTTAACAGTTTTTTTTTTTTTAAAGAAGTTTGACTTTTAAAGGGCCAGATTCCAATTCTGCTGATCATCACTTAGTTGGAACAGTTTGTTTTGCATCAATCCTGGATAAACGATATACTATGGAACAGAAGGTTTTACTAAGTTGCCTTGAACAGATTTCAAACTGGTATATACACACAATAAGCCATCATATGAAGTTTAAACAATATAAGATGGCAACAGATTGCACAGTTGAGTCACTAAGGTAATGTAAAATAATTGTTCTAAAATGCAGTATCACCATTAAGCAAACTATTTCTACAATGGGCCCAGCACTGTGCTAGCTGGTGGATTTATTAAGCATATTAACCATTGCTTTCATTATTAAGACCTGAAGGTATTGCAGAACTTTCATTCATATTTTTAAAGGTTAAATGAAATTTTAAATGTACAATACAGTCATTACATAACAGGCACAGAATACTGTTTCATGGCTAGGATAGTGAGTTTTGGGGTGTTGGGGGGGTTGTTTAACTGCACCAGCAAGTCTATTTTCAAATATTATAGAATTCTTAAGGATATGGAAACCTCCATGTAAGAATGGAGTGCCTCATCCACTCATTTGTTTGTGTAATAAGTGTTTTAACACAGGCATGCCATTTCTGAGTTAAGGGTGAGGCTAAGCTGTACTTCAGCGTTTTTGTATCAAGCAAAAACAATTTCAGCAACAGCACTCATTTCCCCTGGTAATTTTTTTTTTTTCATGGCGAGTTACTAAATGCTAGATGCTAGAGTCAAAAAGAAACCTGACATCTGGGGAGGTGTTGAAGGGGTGTTAATAGTTCTAGTTAGATGTTGGGGGGAGCACTGAGGATAGGATTTTTAAAACAGCAAATGCAAGGTCGGGGGATGGGGCTGGTGGATTGTGGTTTCCTAGGACTGTCTCCCCTCCCCACTTTCTCTTGCCACCAAACCATATGCCCCCAGTTTAGAGGCGGGTGCAGCGAGATTAAGCTGCAGAAAACCGAGAGGCTCCACAGCGCTGCCGCCCCGGCCTCGTGATGTAATTGTTATTTCTTATTCGGAGACAGAACGGAGGAGAGCTGCCGAAGAAGTGGCAGCCCTGCTCTTTTTGCCTTGTCTGGTAGGGTCAAATTCTTCCCGGCACGACGTAGATTCGCCGACAGACTCCGCCGGAGACTTCGCAGTGACAAAGCAGCTGAAGACAAACCCTGCTCCTGGGTCCTACGTCCGTCCGAGGAGCTGAACGGGGCACTCCTCAGGTCTCCTCCCCAGTGTTCCTCTCGGAGTCACTCCACATTTATTCCCGGGCGCCTGCTACGTGCTAAGGCGTGGGGTCAAAGTGACCCGGAGTTAGTGCCCGTGCCCCCCAAGATCAATGCAGGACACACACACCGCAAGGTGGTGGAAGCTGGGGGCGGGTGGGAAGGAGCCGAGGGAAGGCGCGTCGTGGGGGGGGAAGGGAGGGGGACGCCGAGGCGCCAGCACCCCAGCGGGACCCGGGCGTCCCGGCCCCCAGGCTGTGTCCCAACCGCGAGCCCTCGGCCTGTGTAAGGAGAACGAGCCCCCGGGGCCCGGGAGGAGCTGTCCACGCGCCTCCGGCGGTCAGGGGCGGCTGGACAGAGCCCGGAGCCGAGGGGGCCGGCTCGGGCGCGTGGAGCACCCACCTCTCCCCGCCGGCGCGGTCCTCCCGCCGCCTTGGGGCCCTGCAGCCCCCGCCCGGCCGTCTGGAGGGCGGGCAAGGAGGAAAACAGCAAAACCGGGGGGAGGGGTGGGGGGGCGCCTCAGCTCCCGGGAGCTGCGGGGACCCGAGCGGCTTCCTGCAGCCCCGGTGACAATGGGAGGGAGGGGGAAAAAAGGGTTAAGAAACTTGGCTGAAGAGCTGAATGGCGTGGAGCGGCGAGGGGAGGGACTGGGCCGCGGCGGACTCGGCGGCGGAGGGAGGAGCGCGGCTGCGGGCGGGCGGCGAGCGAGGCGCTCAAAGTCAGCCTCGCAGACATTGCAGCAGAGCCCCGAACTCGGGAGGCGGCGGCGGCGGCGGCGGAGGAGGAGGCGGAGGCGGCGGCCGAGGCGGAGGGACGACCCGGCCCCGAGCCCTCCCGCCCGCCCGCGCACGCCCGCCGGTGGCCCCGCGGCCGCCCCTGCGCTTGGCAGCGCGGCCGATCGGAGGGAAGAGCTCGCGGGGCGCCGGGGGAGGACGGGGCGGCGGGGCGCCCTCGCGGAGGGAGCCTGACGGAGCCCGAGGCTCGGAGCCGCGGCGGCCTCGGGTGAGTGGCGGCCGCGGCCGGGGGCTCCGGGAGCGGCCGCGGGCGCCGCCGGAATCGGCCCGGGAGCGCGGCCCGCGGCGGCGTGGGCGGGCAGGGCCGCGGGGGCGTCGGGGCCGCGGGGATCGCGCGGCCGCGGGCGGGAGCGAACGCGGACGGCGGGGTGGGCTCGGCGGCGGGGAGGAAGCGTTTCCCGGGGACGTTCCGCCCCTCCTGCCGGGTCCGAACCTGCCCGGGAACTCGGGGGGCCCAGGCAGCCGGGCCGGCAAGTTGTGGAGTTGGCCCCGGGCTCACCGGCCGGTTCGTGGCAGCCCTGGGCCGAGGGGCCGCCGCCGTGTGTCCCCTGAGGCGGGCCGGGCACGGGTGGCCCGGCCCGGGTCGCGCCCCGCTCGGCTGCCCCCTCGGCCCGGAGTCCGGGCGCTTCTCGCCGTGCAGCTCTCGGTCCTGCTGCCCGGGGCGACCTGGGCGGCGCCGGGCGCTGCTACCCGCCTCTCGCCCGGTGCCTCCCGGCTCCGCGCTCGCCGATTCCGGGTCGAGAAAAGTGAACAGGAAAGGGGGCAGCTCTCCGGGGCCCCCCGCAGATCCCCAAGCCTGGCCGATCGGTCCGTGTCCTCCCCACGCACCCCCACCTTCCCCGAGGGCGAGGCTCTTTGGACCCGAGGCCTCAGCCATCACTTTCCCCCGCGAGCCAGGAGCGGGGCTCACGTTTGGGGTGAGCCCCGTGGAGGTCCTGGGAGGCTTCTTTTCTCTCTTACATCTCTGTCCTCCTTACTACTAGTGAATATTGTTTTATGAGCGGTTTCCCTGGAAATAGTCTACAGACCCTCCCATCCTTTCCAAAGTAGTTTCCAAATTTTCACCAAGAGTTGGTGTTCAGTCTGGAGGAACAAAGGAATCAACTGTGTCTCACAGGCGAGCAAGCCCGGACTCTGACACATGTTGATCTCTGAAGCATTGCAGGCGGTTCTACCTTCTATCTCATGAGTGATTTCATGGGTTTCTGAAGATAGTAAAAGAAGAACAGAATGATAAGTACTTTTGCGTCCAGTTTCTTAATAGGACATCTTATTTTGGGCAAAAATTAAGACGTTCCTACCTACGAGGACTTCTCACTCAGTCGGTGGAACTAAGTTGGAATTTGTCTCCGGTAATGTAAATGATTAAATTGTGAGATGGTCCGGGGCGAAAAACTGTCTTTAGAGGGAGAAACACTGTGTATAGGTGTCCAAAGTGAAAATAGGTGTTGGGTTATATACCATGAATGCTCTTTACATTTGGGGGAGGGGAATGGGATTTGTGAAGCAGAGGGCTTTGGTAACTCATTCTTTAAAGTTATGAATTGCGTTGAACCTACTTATTAGTGAATCATAGGTTTAGCAAGTGGGTGCATCTTCCCGATGGATTATTCAGTGTTTAATCACCAGTTTGCCATCTTCGTGGAAGAGGCCCTGAAATGAGTGGACTTTTTAAACACATCTAGTGCTTCCATTGCCTGGCACCTACTAGGCTGCTGCCTGGAGTATGTTGAAATGTTTTTCAACTTAGAAATAAGTTGCTTTGGTTTTGCTGGCGGGGGGGGTTAGTGATGTTGAGTGGGTTTAGCTGGTTCCGAGAATAAGGCTTCATCATCAGTAGCAACTTTTCTCTGTCTGGAATTAGTTCCTAGAGACAAAGAACAATCAGTCAATGAAACAGCTGTGGGATTGTTTCTCTAGTCCACTTCATTCACTCTGGTGGGGAAACACCTCCTTCCACACCTACCCCTGAAAGTGCCCTATGAGTAAATAAGTATTTAAAAAAAAAAAAAAAAGTCTGCTCATTCTTAGTTTTACTCAAGTGAGGTCTCTGCAGTGCTTTTGAAGCAATTGAAAACCTGGTTTAATGTCTACGGGAAAACTTGACTTAGATCCATATCTTGCGTTTGCCTCTAAAACTCTGTAGAACTTGGATTTTTACTAATTGAAACATCCTAAAAGATTGTAGGTCTGTAAGAAAGAAGTGTCTGTAGAAGAGGCTAAAGGCTCCTCTGACTCTTGCAGTTTTAAGAGCAAAACATCATGATAAAAAATAACCTATACCACCACCTAGAGTCTGTTTGTTAGTTTATTGCTCCTGAAGTTTGCTTAAATTGACATGTCTCTTGTGGTTCCAGTAGGGCCAAAAAATGATGAAGAAGTGCTGGTTTTCAAAAGGCCATCCAAGAGAACAATTATTTGTGTAATAAATAACAAGTGCCAGTTTAAATTATCCATGGTGCCTTTAGAAATGAAAATTATGACATAGAAGTTGAGTGGCTCTTCTCCAAAAGTACTAACTCAAAAGAATTTAAAACAGGGAATTTTCAGTCTGTTCTCCAAGTTTGTGCTCTCTGATGGCTTCATGACTTTTCTGCATTGTTAACCAGAGATTCAAGAAATGTTACAGGTTAAACATCATTAGGACTTTCTGAGGTCTGTTTCAAACAGAAGCAATGATAAAAGTATAAAGGAGTGTTAAAACTCTAGAAATTCTGGAGATTCACAAGGTAAGAGAGAGTGTAGGCAAAGTAGACTGAGGGTTCAGAGATGTTAAAAGTAAATCAGTGTGAAATAAAGTGGTAATCTGTCTTGCTGGTAGTTTATACTTGGTAAAGCAATCTGTTAAATGGGAGACCTAGGATGGCAGCTTTAGTGCCATGTGGCTTATCACATTGTCTGGAGGAAGTAACGTTCCTTCTTTAAATGGTGTAACCTGAGAGTAAGATGGCCTCCAAGATCTTTAATTAAGTACCAGCTGAACAGAGAGAACTAGAGCACTGTATTAATTCTGTCAAACATCACTATTTTAGAACATTGAGGACAACTAAAAATGAATTAACTCATATCTGAAAGCAGAGTTTTATGGAAGGTGACAGATGAGGCAAAATATGTCAATCTAATGGAACAAGTAGGGAGATAAGAAGATATGTCATCCTTGGCTCTCTAGAAAGATGAGAGGGAAGAAGGTTATTATTAATTGTACAGATTTCATTGCAAACCAATAATAGGTGGCAATGATACAGAAGGTAATATTAAATCGAAGTGGCTTAGGATATGTGATGGTAAAGGGATGAGACTTAATTTTAAGACTTGCAGATTGTAAGACACATGAAAGCTCATATTTTAAGTGTTATTTTGGAAAAGTAGTTTTGTGTATCAGGTTAAAAGATAATTCTGCCAGAATAAGTTCAAAACATCCAATTTTCATCAAGAAAGTGGTGTTCAGCTTAAACTGTGATAGGATCAGTTTTGTTTTTCAGACTTTAGATTGCCAGATACCGTTAGTTTTTAGAGTGTAGGTTAATAAAGAAGAATTGTTGTTTATCTGTCAGTGCTACACCTCTCTCTCTATTGCTCTCTCCTCACTCCCTTTTCTAAAGTAAATAGCTTCTACATTTTGGGATGTGTTCTTTCATGAAAATGCCTCCATTTGTAGCTTCCCTTCTCGGCTATGGTGAGGGGCAGTTTCTTTATTCGTGTGCTTTTTCCATATGCCCCTTCAGGAGGCTTATACACCATCCGGGTGCATTTTGTTTTGTTTTAATATTGATTTACTGTTTTGTGGGTGAAGGCTAGGAAAGAAGCATTTGCTCTTTTAACAAAGCCCCTGTGCCCACATCTTCCAACTGAGGAAATATTTTTATGAAAAGTGTATTGATCACCAAAAAGCACATTGATTACTATCGAAAAGTCAAACATTCTCAACAGAATAAGGCAGGGGGAGGGACCTCAGGATAATACACTTGAATCCATGAACTGAATTGTTCAAGATTCATTTCCTTAAGTTGCTGTCTGGAGGGTAATGAGCAAACTCATTCTGTAGTATTTAGACACCAAAACAATCACAGAAATATAACAGGATGGTCACTAAGACTTGAGAAGGTAAAAATCAGGAATGTCAGATGATGAGGCAGACCAGTGGAATGGGACTGAGGATTATGTCCAGAGGTTGGAATGAACAAAAAGTAAATGGAGGAGAGAGATCTTGTTTCCGTATCCTGTTTGCATCTGATGCAGAAGCAGGGACATGAATTGCTGATGGTAATGGATGCCCTTTTATGAGGGCAGCAATATTATATAAATAGTGGTTGTTTAGAGGGGGGAAAATGACAAGTTCCCCATTTGTGCCTGTGCACACTTTGCTTTTGAGTGTCTTTTAAATCTACCTAAGTTGGAAGATGAAAACTGGGTACCAGGATAGAACCAGGACTTGTAGCTTGTTTAGAAGCAAATGAATTCATATTAGATCACCTTTTCTTTATTCTTTTAAGAACTTGTATTTTCTAAGGGTTTTACTGAACATGGGAAACGGAGTGCTGCATTTGGGTAGTGAACTAGAGACTTATTTTATAGGATTGCTGATAAAGATAACTCGATGTAAATTACTACAGAAAGAATGTTTCCTTTAAACACATTATCAGGGGCAGGGGAAAACTGCAAATAAGAGACATCTGAAGTCTTATCAGGGTTTCTTCACACATTATGGTATAAATGCCCATCTGTTGTTTTTTTGTTCCTTGAAATTTAACATTCAATTTGATGGATATTGAATATTTAGGATTCTAAAAATTAGAGATCATTTAGAACAGACCTTTCCTTTCACTTCACTACAGTTATGAAGGGCAGTTTTAATTTTTCATAATAATACATACATTTCATAATAAATACAGCTACTGACATTATACTATATATACTATACTTATACATTATACTTTATATGCTATAACATCATACTAACTGTTGCTATTATAATAGTACATTCTCTGCACTATGAACCTTGAAATTCAAATGGATTCCTGGGCTATCTTGTAAATATTACAGATAAAGCATTACAAACCTTGTGGTATTTTAGGGTGTCAATACACCCAAAACAAAGTAAATTTTTTAAGTTCATAGAACATTGAGAAGATCAAAAAAGAGGGAAACATGGTACATTTCACCACCATATTAATGTTTTGTTAAAATTAATACCTTAGACCATACTAGGGATAACATTTGGCCTAGAACTCTAGGAGCAATAGAATGAGAGAGAGATTTAAAGAATTCATTAGGAGATTGGCAACTCAAAAATGTAGTTATGAAAAAAAAAAAGGACCATTATACTGTATTCACTAAGTAGTATTAAGATTTTTTTCTTACTGTCTTTACCAGATTTTAAGATAGATTTTTCCTGAAGATAATGTTATGGATAAATACCTGATTTGGGTAATTCATCTGATTTGGTTTTCGGTTGAAATAAATTCAAGGATAATTCCAGAATATGTTGAAACTTCAGCTAGGAGGATACTTGTGACATCCATCCATCCTTCCTCCTTTCCTTCTTCTCTCTCTCCTTCTTCCCCTCCCCACCTTTCTCCTTCCACCTGTCCTCTTTCCCACCCTTCCTTCCGTCTTGTCTTACCTTCCTCTTTTAATAAATGGGACTGTTGGGGGGGGGCATTTTGTTAAGAAATTTCGAAATAGAATTTCTTCTCTGACAGGGTTAATAGTCGTGTTTGAGATTCAAAGCTAGCATGCTTCCCTCTACCTAGGAAATTTTTTGACTTGGTGCACCTCAGGGAATAAAAACTCTAAATTAAAACCCATCTTGCCTCTTTAACTTTGTGTCATTTAGCAAAAATGTCTTTAAGGATGAAAGGAGGAGACCCTTATTTGCCTTAAATTCCAGGTCACTCTGTGACTAAGCCTAGTGCTTCAAGAAATACTAAACTAGAAGTCTGCTGGGAACTTGAGAGCTTAAGATACCACTAGGACCAGGACAACTCTTATTGACCTGATGCTGGTGTTTATTCAGAGCTTTGGTGGAACAGAGTATCTTGCCCTTGGACTTCTAATTAAGAGAGTCTTTTTTCAGTCACGTGTTAAATGACAGGGCTTCTTATTTTCAAATCTGTAATTTGGTGATGAATTGAGGACAGATCAGGAACTGAGGAATTAGGAGCTTCTCTTATTATTGGGGTGCTTTATTTTACCTGTACCAGCTATGTGAGGTTACTGGGTGAAAAGTCAGGTGATTAGCTTTAGATAGATAAGAGGAAAGCTTAAGTCACATAGTAGCTACACTAGCTTCTTGTAGTTGTGGGCTTTTAATTGTTGAATTTGCCCATACTATATATAACATGTGAACATTTTAAAAAGTCGGATGATAATTTTGCATTGCAGTGGTTAGGAAATCATGTTTATATGCAGTCTTAAAATGAGAATAGTATTATAATTGTGTTGATTTAATAACATGATGTAGATAAGAGAACTTGCATGTGACAGAACATAATCAAAATTTGAGAATTAGAAGTTCAAGATAAAAAAGGGTTTTCTCGGAGGACTGGGTGGCTCAGTGGGTTAAGCCTCTGCCTTCAGCTCAGGTCATGATCTCTGGGTCCTGAGATCAAGCCCCGCATCAGGCTCTCTGCTCAGTGGGGAGCCTGCATCCCCCATCTCTCTCTCTGCCTGCCTCTGCCTACTTGTGCTCTGTCAAATAAATAAATAAAAATTTAAAAAAGGGGGGGTTATCTTTTGAGGGATCTCTCCAGAATTTGAAAGACAGGAAATCTTTAAGGGATTATAACTGGTTTTTGAAAAGCATACTTTCTTAGATATTTTTTTAATTCCTGAATTTATGAATTTATAGTAATCTGCAACAGAGTGGTGGATGTATACACTAGAAAAGAAACAGATTAAGGGAAGGAGGGTGGATAGAAGAAGGGGAAGAACACCAAGAAGAAGTACTAGCAAACCTGTGAAACCCTCCCAGATAGGATATAATAAGAAATATCCTCAAATGAATTAATCACAGTTTCACTTTTTTCCTGTATGAGGAGTATTTGCACCATGGGTCATTTAGGCTCAAGTTTGATTTTTGAAAAATGAATTTTTAAGTATTCGTTATGTTATCCCACATATACTTTTTCTAGCTTAGGATCTGCTACTAAAACAATGTATGATACAGATAATGGGAAAGTCCTTTTATTTCTCTGGGTAACATCCGTAGATTATAGAGCAAGGGATGGATTTGTTTGACTTCTAAGTTCTGGAATTCTGGTTCTATATATTGATGTATGCTGTTGTCAGTAAATAGTAAAGATTTCAAGCCTATAGTTTTAACAGGAGTAGACAAGGGGAAAAACTTGAAATAGAGGAAAAGCTACCTTTTTTTGTGTTGTCCTTTTTTTATTAGGGGAAAGATCAGGAAAAGGAAGAGGACTGAAGGGAGCACTTGCTTTGCCCAGGCATTGAGCTGGCCCCTTTACAGTTCCATGTGGCATAAAGCTATCATTTTCTCTACTTACAGAGGTAAAGAAACCTAACCTGAAAAATTCTTGAGGCCACACAGCTAATTTCATTGATAATAATTTGCTTTTTCAGGAGAATATGCCATCTTTATCAGAGAAAACCAGTCTCTTTTTGATTTCTAGATTGTCATCAAAGATCCTGCTCCCCAACTTGAGAACCAGAGAACTCAAGGAGCACATCCAGTCCACCCAGCCTGGATTCTCAAAGAGCAGTCCTAGGAGGAAGGCACTCTTATTTCCGGTTGATAATTCTGCAGGGGTTATTGTTAATTCTTCAGAGAACTAATGCCCCATTCCCTGTGTTTACCTGAAAAATGTAAGCACCAAGGGCAGCCATGCAAGCTCTTTTCCCTCCTCAAATGCTAACCCTTGGGAAGTATACCACAGAGTTACTATAATGTCCTTTGAGGCAGAGAAAGCAACTACGTTTCTTGATATAATTCATTAAAACACCTTGTCATGGTCTTAATCCAGGTATTCCCAAGGCTAATTATGTTTGTCTACTTCAAGGAGCAGTTGCCACAAATTCAGACCCGGAGTTCTTCCTGGTTGAAAAGTTAAAATTCTTGACTATAACGGTTCTTGACATGAATTTTGTTTCATTGCCCTATATTCACCCACAATAATTTTATTTTAAAGACTACATTATGCTAATAAACTAGGCTCTTTGATACAAAGAGGAAATTGAAAATGTGTTTGTGAATTTATCGGAAGGAAGCAGAAATAGAAAGATGAGTATTTGGCTTCATTTTGGGAGTAGACTATTGTCAGGAAAGAGATTTTTGATTTAGGGAGGTTTGTGGCGTATAGTGTATTTTTAAGTGTACGTCAGACATGCTCTTTTTTTTTTTTAAAGATTTTATTTATTTATTTGACAGAGATCACAAGCAGGCAGAGAGGCAGCCAGAGAGAGAGGGGGAAGCAGGCTCCCCACTGAGCAGAGAGCCCGATGCGGGGCTCAATCCCAGGACCCTGGGATCATGACCTGAGCCGAAGGCAGAGGCTTTAACCTACTGAGCCACCCAGGCACCCCCAGACATGCTCTTTCATTGTTGAGGTCATGAGAAATGTAGTCATAAACCTCTTTACCTCTTTTTACTTACCTCATTTAAAATTTATGGAATTTTGAACCCAAAAGAATCAAGCCAAGGGGAGCCTGGGTGGCTCAATGGGTTAAAGCCTCTGCCTTCGGCTCAGGTTATGATTTCAGAGTCCTGGGACCGAGCCCCAAGTCGGGCTCTTGGCTTGGCAGGGAGCCTGCTTCCCTTCCTCTCTCTCTGCCTGCCTCTCTGCCTACTTGTGATCTCTGTCTGTCAAATGAATAAATAAAATCTTAAAAAAAAGAAAAAAAAAGAATCAAGCCAACTGGTTCCCTCTACATTAAAAGGTACAAATTCAAACAACACTGGAGACACAAGGATGAGTAATAATGCTCATATACATAATATTTTCTAGTGTGCTTTGGATTTTGAATTGTCAAGTAAATGTTGGATAAACAAAAGGGTTTCTATAAAAACTGCAAAAGAATGTTTTACTATGATGTTTTATTAAGAGAATATATTGTATGTGGCCAGGTAAGAAAGAAACTGCATAAGCGAACTATTTGGGGGTGGTGGTGGCAAACTTTCTAGGGTTCAGATACATGTTTACATATTTCCCTAACCCATCCATGCCTTTTTAAAAAATTTAGTTGAAATAGACTGAATCTCCATGAGGCCAGGGATTGAAGATAGAAATTTTGTATTCACCATCTGGTTCTTTCCCAATATCCAGGTGTTTGGTGGTGTTGAGGCAAAACTCAAAGAATTACATTGTTTATTTTGTTAATAAAACATTGCTCTTACCTATCCTAGTAATTCTTGACTGACCTGAATCAATGTCATATTTTCCTCTTCCTGTTTTGTTTTGTGTTTTCTTCAGCTTTTACAAGTTGAAGTAATTTCTTAGAATCCTTAGATTTTTAGATTGGAAGGGAATTTGATAAAACCTAAGGATGCTCCAGGTTTAAGTATATTTGTCCTAGAGGTATCTTGTCCTCCCCATTTTCAAACACGCTGGTTTTATAGAGGCACCATAATGGAAAAGCACATAGGATAAGTGGTTGGTATAAACTATAAATCAGATAGTAGTAAATGCTACTGCTTAGCCCTTACACACCATTTTCTTTTGATCTTCCTTTCTCTCTCTCTCTCTTTTTTGGGGGGGAGGTTCCTCTTTTTCCTGTTTTCCCTTTTGTTTTCTCAATTTCTAACTTGTCCTTTTTTTTTTTTTCTTTTTTTCTTTATTGCCAGGGTATACATGTGATGCAGCAGGGTAAAATTACTTGCTTATCTCCCAACATTTTTGTCATTGTTGTTAATGCTATGATATATGGAAATATGGAATCACTATACTATATACCTCAAACTAGTATTACACTGTATGTTGACTAACTGGAATTTAAATAAAAACTGGAAAAAAATAAAATAAAATATCCAAAACATTTGCTTGCATTTTACAGAGGAGGAAATTGAACCCCTGAGAATTTTAGTAAATTTTAAAATTCATACAGATAGCAGTTGAGTAAACCTAGGATAAGAAATCAAGTCTTAATTTATTTCACACTTTGTTTTATTAAGGCAGTCTCAGCAAGAGGGCTATGTACCAGGTGTTAAGAAGTAGTTATTAATCTTTGGTGATGGATCCAGCAGTAAAGTCCAAGCAGACCTCATGTTAATCAGAAAGACGGTCTTGAGAAGTACAGTGAGGCAGAGCCAACTACACCCGCCCCCCTTGTCTTTGTAGCCTGTTTTCTTCTCCTGGGACTGAAACTGAAATATGGTCTTCAGAACAGTCTTATGATTCATGTATTCTAGTAGTTGGAATGTTACTTTCTAGGCTGAGAATTTAAAACAAATTTTACAGTAGAGCTACGCCTCTATTCATGGAGCAACTTTGTTCCTACATGTTATATACATTTTGAGTTCTACTTAAAAACCAGTAGGGAAACTTCTCTTTGTAGGTTAACAGAGCCAGGTACCTTTAGTTAACTAGTGGGATCAAAATACTCAGGTCAGCTCTGGTTATTACTGAAGAGTCATGCTCTAAAATCATCAGTTCAGATAGTTGGGTGTCTCAGTTCAACTGGGAATATAAGGTAAGGTTATGGCCCCTGTTTCAGTGCTCTCCTGTGAAAAGGTAACAAGATGAGAGGGCACTGTGTGGGCGAGGATGGTGATGCCCTGAGCCAAGTGTGTCTAGATCCACCTTTCTAGAATGAGAGCAAGAGAAGAAACCTAATGGTAGCCCAGCCTGACCGCATTTTAACCTTGGTGAAGCAGATTGGGAAGGAATATTCTCACTCCTGGGACGGTGGGCAAGAGGCTGTAGATGCTCCCTACAGTCCCCAAGCCTCCACTCCAGTAAGATCAGATTTGTCTCTCACAGTTCTCTGTACTCCTTCCTGATTGCAGTAGTCCCACTTGTTTAGTGTTTGTGTTTCTCAGTAGACCCTAAGCTCCCTGAATAGGGGCTTTTCATCAGTGTACTTTTGGTACCATAGGTGCCTCACACAGAGAAAGCTCTTATGAACATTTGTTGAAATGAACCGGACCAATCCCAGTTACTGGTAAAATCTGGCTTTGGGGGAGTCAGGAATGGAGTCTTTATGTATTTATATATAACAGCAGCTAATTATTATCTGTAGCTAATTTGTAGTAGCTACAGTTCTACAGGTTTTTTTTTTCTTTAGTCTGTTTAAATTAGGACTTCTAAAAGAAATAATATTGCTTCCTTAAAATTTATCACCATCTTTCTAGGCATATTAATTATGAAGGAAAAAGTGAAACTATTGGTGACATTATAATTACTTGGCACTTAAAATTGTTTTATAATGCTAGGATTCTTCAAAAATGCACAAACAACAATATATTAGAAAACACATTTAGCGAAACCTTTGGGGGAACGAATATTTAATTATTTTTTAAGGAAACAAAATTTTTTATAGAGCCTTATAGATAGTCTTCTTAGGTTATGGTAGTGGTAAAAACCACCACCTTGACATATTTAATCACATTGGATCTGACTGGTTGGGAGGATGGAGGCATTTGAAATCTCGTGTCTAGAATTAATTTTGGTGTTAATCTAATAGTTAGAGGCCATCAAGAATGACTTGATGATTCAAACCCTACCAAGTTAGAGGACTTATGTAGTATATGAAGCCCCTTTGTTGTTGTTTTAACTAGTAACTGCTCTTCTTTGGAGGTGAATCTTCTGTTAGAACACTATTATGTTCAACTAGATTAATAATGCTAAGGTAGAAAAGAAATTTAAACATATTTAAACATGGAGCTCAGAAATTTCTAAACTAGCCATTTTCAAATGCCGAAAGGAAATGTAAAGATTATCAGGGATATATATTTACAACACTGAGATTTCACAAATGCTCTTAAAATAACTTTAACCCAGTTTCTTGCTTTGTGAAGACAGTGTTTTTACTAAACTTCAAGCATGCCTGGAAGTGGGTATCTTTTGTAAACAGAAGGGACGTCTTCTCTCATGGCTTGTATATATATATTTTTTTATCTCATGCTTATAAATCATAGTAAAAAAGATATGCAGGCCAATGGACTATTGTCCAGAGTAAGAGGGTAGAAAAATTAGCACATTTACTTATTATGTGATATAGTCTACTTTGTTTCAACATTGTTTATCCTGATTAACTGAATTGTCTCTGCCTTTTATTGTTCCTTAATGTCAGTCAATATGTTCGAGAATGCATGAATTCTATACTTTGGTATAAATTTTCCAAAGTAGGATTCCTCAACAAAGACCCAAGCTTAATCCCCATGAACTGACTCTTGTCACTAAGACATGATGTCTCGTTTGAATTAACAGCATTTTCCTTTGTAGTAAAAAAAGTGAATAAGATTCTGAATCATTATTTTGCTGGTAATTTTCTCTGCTACCAGTGTTTGTTTTAGTTCTGACTACTCATCCATCCATGTATTTTACATTTTATACATCCTCATATGCCTTCTGATAATGCCAAGTGACACTTTTCTTTAAAGGTGTCATTCTAATAGCATGAACACATTTACTTTGAGTTTTAAATTCTGATGCTGTGTTTTCTTACACCTTAACACATAATAAATTCTGTCATTGGATTTATTCATCATTTTAGTACAACACTGATCTTTCTGTTAAAAATTATTGTACATTCCAATTAATGGCATATTACCTTCACCTGTAAGATTGTGGTGAAATGACAGCATTGACTAATACTGGAAATAGGTAAAGTGGGCTTTGGACAGTCAACAATAAGGACAAAATTAAAACCTGACTATTAATCTTTAGAAAATTGAAAATTAATATGCATTTTTTCACAAGAATCCCAGATGAAATCCAAAATTTGTTATCTATTACTGATCTTTAAATTGTTTTCATGTGTTACAGTGAGAGTAGTAAGAAAATTTTCTAGCGGTATGAAGAGAATGGAAGAGGGATAATGACACACATTACTATATGCTACAAGTAAAGTACCCCAGTGATGACAGCATGTTAGTTTGGACTACATCTGATTTGACTTTACACTGAATTTTTCACTGTAAACAAAAATCAAGGTCAGAAATCCATATACATATGGGTATATAAAAGAGGTATTTTCAAAGATACCCAGCTGTGAATTTATACACTGGGGAGAAGTTGTGAGTTGTAATTGCTTTCTGTGGCTTAAGTCATTTTCTCTGTTGAATACTTAAATGAAGCATCAGGAAAGACAGAAAAAATTGTATTCATACATATTGCCTTATATTTGAGTGTTGCCGAAGCTAGCTGTTCTTGATGACCATTGTTACCTTTAAAAAGAAGAAAAGAAATAGGGAGGGGATGGAAAGTTTTGTGTGTATGGGGAAATTACTTCTGAGGTCTATTCACTTGCCGCATATTTTGCTTTAGGCCAGTTTGTGTAGTGCATTGTAGAGGACGGTGAAAGATCCAAATTTGTGGTGAAAATATTAGTATCCTTAACACACTGTGGATTGGTTTAAGTATTAATCAGAGATACTGTGGAGAATAAAGGATTAGAGCCAGAGACAGATAGGTTTCAATGTGGCTCAGCTGAAGCTATGAAAGGGGCAAGTTATTTAATGTTCTTCTGGACTCAGTTGGTAAAATAAGGGGGTTGGGCTAGAATCATAATTTGGCTCTTCTCAACTCCGCAAGAGTCAGTATCACTTCAAAAATGAGGTTTTACTGTTGCCTGCATGGAGTAACAGGGTGCATAGAACTAAGGGCTGGGAGGATGTCCCTTATGATTTTTTGAGCTTGGCATTTAATATTTTACAGCAAAGTTTTTAGTTTAACATAATTGAACTTGTACTAGATAGGGTTAATAGGCTAGAACAAAAGGTCAAAGCATAAGGCATTAGGCTTAATTAAGGGAGAGCAGGAGTGGCAGGAGTGTGTGACAGTTAAATGGGTTTCCCACAGACTAATGTCGGTTACAGTGCAACCATGCCTCAACTTAAGTGGGTTATTTTGTGCAAAGGGCAGCAGTGATTAGCAGTTTGACATGCCAGACACTTCTGGCCAATCCCATCTGTTTTAGAGGTTAAAAAAGCACACCTTTATGAGCTGATGGATTGATTTGTGTGCCCGTCTGGTAAAGATTAGAAGTCCAAGGCCAGTGCAGTAAATGTCAGTTATGGAATATTGTACTTTCTCCGTTGGCTCATTGTTTTAACCGTCAACTGTTTTATAATGGTGGATTACTGCTGTTTATGGAGTTGGATGCAGGTTGGGCGGGGGAACAGGTGAGAGAGGAAGAAAAATATTTCCTAGACAGAATTGTGAATGCACGTATTCTTAGCAGGTGTTTCAAATGGAGATACGGCGTATTCTAGACAGACTTGACTTTATGGAGTGTTTTTGGCCTGTTCCTTATAGTTTAAGTCACGCTGTGCTTTTCTGAGTGTTATCTGAACAACCTTGTCAGTCCAAGATTTAGTTTTATATACACAATTGTCAAGTTTCTTTATTTAGGTAACTCTTTTTCTGACAGATGGGTAGTTTATCCCTAAATCGTTATATATACTTAAAAGTATAATATTTTGTTCCTTAACCTCCTGGGGAAGAGGAAAGAAAAGAGAAAATGGAAATAGGCATACACACACTTACGCACGTGTGCACACTTGCTCACCTGAGATTGATGCTGTTAAAATAAGTGTATCCAAACCTGGAGTTGGACTTAACTTCTTTCTTTGAGAGCTGGAGGAGTGATGCCGTTAATACAGTTCATTTTCATTTCAAGGTTGTAGCCCATTTAAAGATACACAAACACTAGGTCGTGGCCATAAAAATTGGCTTTAATGTGTTCTGATATCCAAGGAGAGGAAAATCCTAAATTTGCGTGGATGAAATAGAACTTCAGATACTGTGATTGTAATCAGTGAGCTGTAGGAACGTAAGGCATTCATTCAGGCACTTGGGTGGACAGAGGGACGTGTTTTAGAAATAACAAAAAGTTGTCATCTTAACAGGAAATTATTGTCAACCTGAGGTTTGAGTTTAAGTAAAAATGTGACCAAGAACACTGGAAACAATATTGGAAGATTCTGATTGGCCCCCATGCTTTTATCCTTGTCAGAGGATATGAACCATGAATTGCCTGTTACATAGTTACACAAATTGTGTATATTGTGTTAGACCCTGAATTGTTTCTTACAGAAAGAAATTTGTCTAAAGAAGATATGGCCACTGAAAGTTATATGTGGATCATAATAGTAACTAATACCTTTCGAAATATATGTGTGCATTAATTTTATTAGTAAGGTATTCCAAAGTGAATTGGCTTAACTTATAGAGAAAAAATGAGATATTTTATTTCTCATTTAAAAAGGACAAAATGGCATTATGGTATTGGAGTTTATTTAGGAGTATAGTACTTAAATACGTATCTATCCTGGGTTTTTTTGTGGAGTAGCATCAGTTGGAACTATTTGGATCTAACACAGATTTACATGAAAAAAAGTCTTGCCCTTCTGTGAAGGTAGAGAAGGTGAAGAGACATACACTTTACAATAAGGTTGTTTCTCTTTCACAAACTCATTTTTAATTACAAAACATTGGCTTGAGGAGTATAAAAGTACTTGGTTAGTTAATGAAATGTGGGAGATTTATCTAATTTAATGGACAGAAACTTTTTTTTTCTCTCTTTTTGAGAGAGAGGGAGGAGGTGGGGAGGGGCAGAGGGAGAGAGAGAATCCCAAGCAGGCTCCTAGCCCAGTGTGGAGCCTGACGTGGGGCTCCATCTTACAACCCAAGATCATGACCTGAGCCCAAACCATGAGCTGAACACTTCACTGACTGAGCCACCCAGGCAACCCTGGATAGAAATTTCTTAAATGAATATTCCAGTGATGTTATGTTAAACATAAAACAAATACCTGATGCTCTACATTTGTACTAATAAACATTTTTAAAGTACCCCCTATATCCTATCTTCGTTTCCTTCTCTTTTCTCCAGTAAATTCAAGTGCCAATATTATCTAGTTTGTGTTAGAATTTTACAGAACTAAAGGGAAATATGTTGTTGGGTTAACTTGTTTTGTGTGGTTTGGTATATTCTGAAGTTTTCACCAAAGATATGCATTGGCTCTTATAATCTGTGCTAGTCAATTTCTGTCTGTTGTATTTCCCTTCTTTTACTAATATTGTACTATTGACTTTGAGACATTTAAAATCTGCTTCTCTAAGCAAAATAGTTGAACGAATGCTTGTTTAGGTTATAAAAAGAGAAAGCAGAAACTCTTAATATACTTAAGATCCTGTGTTTGCAGTTCTTGTCCTAAAAATTGTTATAACTTTGTAACCTGATTTTAGTTGTTAGAAATTTCATGAGAGGATGGAAAAAATAATAGCTCTGTTTCATCTTTTGGTTTTAAATGCTAGTGAATTGTCTTTTACCTCTATTCAGGCAGCTTGATTTTAACAAGCAAGCCATAATATATGATGAACTTATTCTAATATGTATTCTTAGTATATCTGTATTTATAGTTATAAAATCAGTGTGCATATGTGTGATATGTTTCAAAAAGAGAACTCTGCACCTGTTGATTGCATTAAGCATTTGGTATCTTTTAATGAGGAGGGAGAAGGTGCTGTCACTCTAAGTGGATCATTCCTCCTCAGTAAATTGTATACATTTTACTTTTTTGTATTCTGTGACCTTGCAGTCAGTGACTTCAGCCCAGAATAGTTTCAAAGTCATGTAAATGAATGCAATTAAGGTATTGCTTATCATCTTACATAGTTCAGATGGAACCTTATTGGATAGAGAGATTTGTTTGCTTTATGAGGAAGGTCAAAATAAGGTTAAATTTTATTACATAAAATGATTTGGTAATGTTTTTATTTAGCTGCTGAAAAAGTAATGTCCTAATAGGAAATGATAATGCTCTTTTTTTTTTTTTTCTTTAAACCCCTGGGAGGTCTTTTCAGGGTTTTTGTTTGTTTGTTTGTGATCTGTCTCTAATAGTTATAATTCTATTTTAAGATGAAACCGTCTGTCTACTTCTAAAATTTTGGGAACATTCTGCCCTTAGTTATGATTCTGGGTATCTTTGACTCATACATGTAGGTGACATTTCCCGCTGCTGATGGAGGGTTGCTTAGGAGCAGCTGATGTATATGTGTGTAGAGAATTTGTGTTCATGTCCAATTATCAGGCCAGTTGGTGCAGGACCTCGGACAGCAGGATTAGAGTCGTAGTTCAGAAAGGAGATCTGCCACCCTACCAGGCTGATTGTAAGGGGATGGGAGAGCATTGACAATACTAGAAGAGTTTTGCTGATGAAGGAGCGTGTATGTGTGTGTGTGTGTGTGTGTGTGTGTGTGTGTGTGTGTGTGTGATGTAATTAAAAGGCAAGTATTCCTCATTGTAGTTGGCCCATATAATTACCCTCTTTCTTTCACGGTATTATTTTTACTTCAGCGTGGTATATTACTTGAAGAAGTCTCAAAGATCCACTGATTGGTGGAGCAGGTCAGCTCTGGGCCTTGCACCGTGTTAGGTATACGGAGGACTCAAAGATAAATGAGGGGTTCACAGTCACAGTGAGAATAAGAAGAAGCACGATGCCCAGCCAGTGATCTGGAAGCATGATGGTCAAAGAGCCTGCTTGGGTAGGGTGTTGAGAAAGCTTTACTCAAAGAAATTTGGTACCTGCATGTGGTTTCAGGGAAACTACAGGCCTGGTAAAATGAAGTAATAATGAAAAGTAGCTACTGTATGTTCGGAAGTTGAAGTTGCCGTGGTGGGGTCAGGGTGTCTGCGCCATGCTCTCCTTATCACTGACTGACTTCACTGTCCATTAGCCTGCTGATCAATATGAAGTCCCCTTGGCCACCACAGTATTAAAGTACAGGCTGTGTCTCTTGATGGTCAAAAACTATTCACCTGCTCTTCTCTTCCTGAGAAACTTGCCCACACGTTGATGTCATTCTGCATCTAGAAGGCTTCTAAATCTCAGTTCAACAGTTTTTGTTCCTAGTGGTCTAGACAGAAAGAGAGAGGGAAAAAAAGGTGTTTCAAACTCGGTATTGACTACAGAATAATCCTAGTAATAATAATCCTAATAATCCTACAGAATTCTCTCAGAATTCCTCTTCATCACCATTAATAGGCAATAGTGTTTATGTAGTATAGAGAAAGTGTATTTTGTAAATAATTTTGTAATGCAGATTGTGCATCAGATATGGTCAACAGCTATGCCCAAGGAAAGCATGTATAATGAAGAATATTTTTTACCTTGCATCTTTTTTGTTATTTTTTTGAGATAATTTATTTTAGTCAGTGATTAAGATTCCATTGTAAAACATACCAGTGAAATTCTTTGAGATAAGAGGCACTTGAAGTAATGCTTATTTTTCTTAATTTTCAGGGAGTTTCTGGACTGTGAGCTATTTCAGACCTCTGTTCTCAGGACCCATTATTTTAACAGTCAGGAGAAACACATCCGGAAGGTATTGTATTTTGTCTGTTGCTCCATTTTTTAAAAACATGTAGTTAAGCCTTTCCAATTATAGAAAGAATATTATGTTGCATTTTGTTATTTGTTTTTCTTTAAGTTTCAGATATCGATTAACTAGTTGTTTGATGTTTATAACAGAGGAGAGGGATATATTTCAGTATTGGTAATTCTGAATTTTGTGTAAGTCAGTAAAAGAAAGCTGCTTTAGGGGGGTGGCTGGGTAGCGCAATTCGTTAAGCATCCTGCTCTTGATTTCCACTGAGGTTGTGATCTCAGGGTCATGAGATCAAGCCGCTCATGGGGCTCCTCACTCAGCAGGGAGTCTGCTTGAGATTCTCTCCCTCTACCCGCCCCCACTCTCTCTTTTTCTCTCTCCAAAATAAATAAATAAATCTTGATTAAAAATCTGGTCTAGCAGGACGCCTGGGTGGCTCAGTCGGTTAAATGTCTGCCTTTAGCTCAGGTCATGATAACAGGGTCCTAGGATCAAGTCCCACGTCAGGCTCCCTGCTCAGTGGGGAGCCTCCTTCTCCCTCTGCCTGCTATTCCCCCTGCTTGTGCTTGCTCTCTCTTTCTCTCTCTCTCTCTCTGACAAATAAATAAATAAAATCTTCCAAAAAAAAAAAATCTGGTTTAGATAGAAACAGTGTTGCCTATTTTAAGCACCTGAAGTATTTACATTTTACCTTTTTCATATAGAACTGTTTTAAAGAATGTTTTGATTTGAAAATGAGATATTGAAGGCTGGGCTAAAGTCCTTCCTGCCTCTGACAACTCCACCTTCTAGTATAGGGATCAGCTGCCGTCTACATTTCTGCCAGTCTTTAATCAGGATCCCTGGACACCTGACTCTGCCTCTGTCCATCTGCTAAATTCCCTATCTGCATTATCACGTGGTTAGATTAGTGTAGCATAATAAGTCATCTGCTTGCAAAGCCTGAGTCTCAGACATGTAATGTATTATTAGGAAGGAAGGAAGAAACTTACCTGTTTGAGGTTTTTGTCTTTTGTGACCCCAAGAGCCCATGTGGTTGCACAAAATTAGACTAAAGTCAGTGGTGAAAACAGTTTGCTTCAGCCTTATCCAAAGTTTCCTTCTTAATATCCACCTTTAAACCTCCCCTAAGTTTTGTGTTTTCCTAAACTTGCCTGCTCTCTTGCTTGGAATAGAAATATTCAATAAAATAATGTATTTCTTGAAGTTGTAGTGAATAAGTCAACTTCTTTGAACACATTTTCTTTATTAACTGGATATTTATTATTTATATTCACATGAGATAACACAGAAATCAGTGTCACGGATTTTCTTAATCCCTTGTCAAACCATATGAATTCCTAGGATTGGTTACATTTACAGTCTTTTATGTTTCCATAGCACAATATATTGAACTTTTAAAGTAGTAACTTTCTGTGCTTAAAATTCTTCACCATTGGGAAAGTGGCATTTTTGCCTTCCTCTTGTCAGTTATGAGAGGGAGGGTAAAAGTGAGTAAGAAGTTTAAATAAGCATACTAGGACTATAAAAGAAATTATAAGTGAACCCCAAATGTTAACTTTAATTTTGACTGTTACCAGTGAAAGAAATGATATGATCAGAAACTCTGGATTTTGTGAAATTTAGTTACCTTTTTATTTGGGGGGAGGGGTTACTGGTATTTATTATTTTTAAACTTAATTTTATTATAATTCTGGTATAATTAACACACAGTGTTATAGTAATTTCATGTATACAGTGCAGTGATTCAGCAATTCCATACATCACCCCATGTTCAACACGAGTGCACTCCCTAATCCCCATCACCTATTTTCACCCATCCTCCCCCCACCTCCACCTCCCCTCTGGTAACCATCAGTTTGTTCTCTATAGTTGAGTGTTTTTTGGCTTGTCCCTCTCCCTCTTTCTCTCTCTCTCTTTTTTACCTTACTTGTTTGTTTTGTTTCTTAAATTCCACATATGAGTGAAATCATACGGTATTTGTCTTTCTCTGACTGAGTTCTTTCAGTTAATAGTATACTCCCTAGCTCATCCATGCCATTGCAAGTAGTAAGATTTCATTCTTTTTTATAGCTGAATAATATTCCATTATATATTACTTTATATATATGTACATATATATGTTCCTATGTATATACCTGGCAGCTCTATTTTCAACTTTTTGAGGAACCGCCACACTGTTTTCCACAGTGGCTGTACCATTTGCATTCAGTGAATACCATTTGCATTCACCAACAGTGAAAGAGAGTTCCTTTTTCTCTGCATCCTCCCCAACACTTACAGTTTCTCGTGTTTTTGTTTTCAGCCACTCTGACAGGTGTGAGGTGATACCTCATTGCAGCTTGGATTTGCATTTCCTGATGATGACTGATGTTGAACATCTTTTCATGTGTGTTGGCTATCAGGATGTCTTCTTTAGGGAAATGTCTTAAAAATGTCCATTTTTAATCAGATTATTTGTTTTTTGGGTGTTGAGTTGTATACTTCTTTATATGTTTTGGATGTTAACCCTTTATTGGATAATGTCTTTGCAGGTATCTTCTCCCATTCACTAGGTTGCCTTTTAGTTTTGTTGATTGTTCCTTCACTGTTGCAGAAGCTTTTTATTTTGATGTGCTAATAGTTTATTTTGCTTCTGTTTCTTTTGCCTAGGAGACCTATCTAGAAAAATATTGCTATGGCCAGTGTCAGAGACCTTATTGCCTATGCTGTCCTCTAGGACTGTGACGATTTCAGGTCTCATATTTAGGTCTTTAATCCATTTTGAGTATATTTTTGTGTGTGGTGTAAGAAAGTGGTCCAGTTTCATTGTTTTGGGTGTAGCTGTCCAGTTTTCCCAGCACCATTTGTTGAAGACACTGTCTTTTTCCCGTTACATGTTCTTGCCTCCTTTGTCAAGGATTAATTGACCATATAATTGTGGGTTTATATCTGGGCTCTCTATTCTGTGCCATTGATCTGTGTGTCTGTTTTTGTGTTAATACCAGACTGTTTTGATGACTACACCTTTGTAATGTAACTTGAAGTGTGGGATTATAATACTTCCAGCTGTACTTTTCTTTTGCAAAATTGCTTTGGCTATTCGGGGTCTTTAGTACAATTTTTAGGAGTTTTGGGGGGTTACCTGGGTGGCTCAGTTGGTTAAATCTCTGCTTTGGGCCCAGGTCATGATCTCAGGGTCCTGGGATCGAGCCCCCTGTTGGACTCCCTGCTCAGCGGGGAGCCTGCTTCTCCCACTGCCAATCCCCAGGCTCCTGCTCTATCTCCCTCTCTCAAATAAATAAATAAAATCTTTTAAAAAATTTTAGGATTTTTTTTTTTTTTTTTAGTTCTGTGAAAAACACTGTTGGTATTTTGATAGGGATTGCATTAATGGTATAGATTGCTTGGGGTAATTTAAGCCTTTTAACAATATTTGTTCTTCTCATCCATAAGCATGGAAAGTTATCTTTTTAAATTGAAGATAAGAATTAACTATCACAATTAAATATTTGAAACAGACATTCATATAGTTCATTAGTTATACAGAGGTGTGTTATGCTTTTAAAGTCATGAATTATCCATTATGAAAGTTTATCATGTAATCTCAAAATTAAGAGTATGTTTGAATAAAGTTGAACTGGTTACAATTTTTTATTAAAAATGCAAATAAATTCAGTTTAGTTGTAAGATTAAGTAAATTCAGAATAAGAGTGTAAATTCAAAATAGGAATTGGTTTTAAGTAATTGTTTTGAAACTAATGATACTTAAGGCCCCTTGAAAAAAATTACTTTAAAAAAACAAACAGACAACCTTTTACCAAGGTATAACTTCATGTAGTCAAATAGACACTCTTACTTGCTAGTTCAGTGATTTGTTTTTTTCTTTTCACACATGAGCATACCCTGCGTAACTAACACCCTACTTCAGAAGGCTGTTTTTCCCAGTCAGTACTACCTCTACTCAACAGAAACAAATCTATGGCTTTTTTTGCCGTGTGTTCGTTTTGCCTATTTTTGACCTTCTTATGGCTGGAATCATATAATATGAACTCTTGTGTTGGAGCTTTTCATCAGCATCTTGTCTCTGAGCGTCATCGTGTGCCATGTTCCCCCAGTTGTCTGTATTGTGTTGTGTGATCACACCACTGTTTATCTTTTCCACTCTAGATGGACATTGGATAGCTTTCCAACTTGGGGCTACAAATAAGGCTGCCATGGATTTTTTTTAGAACATTTGGTAGGAATAAGCATTCCTTTCTGCTGAGTGTATGCACAGGAGCCAAACTCCTGGATTGTGGAGCATGTGTGTGTCTGACTTCAGTAGAATGTATACTTGGAGTGCTCTTGAGGATATTTGGGAAATGTCAATCAGTGTATTTTTTTGTAATGACAGATTATACTGTGATACAGATTTACTTTTCTCCAATTTTAGGTAAACTCTATAGTTGTTTTTTTTTTTAGGAGGAATGAAATTTTCCCATCTATTAAAAATAAGTTGGGGACGCCTGGGTGGCTCAGTTGGTTAAGCCGCTGCCTTCGGCTCAGGTCATGATCCCAGCGTCCTGGGATCGAGTCTCACATCGGTCTCCTTGCTCAGCAGGGAGCCTGCTTCTCCCTCTGCCTCTGCCTGCCAATCTGTTTGCCTGTGCTCGCTCTCTCTGACAAATAAATAAATAAAATCTAAAAAAAAAAATAAGTTGCCCGTTTTCTGATGCCATTATGGCATGTATTTGATCTATAAAACTTAGATCTCTCCTAACCCTACTGAAGGAAAATAGGACGTAAAACCCTCCCATATATATTTACTACTGTGGAAATACTGAAAATTGATTTTCAATTAAATCAGACCTTTTAGACCTGAGGCTTTTATCTTATTCTTGAATTTTAGGATACCTCTTGAATATCTAAAATAATATACTCTAGAGTTACAAAAAACTTACTTTAGCATTTCTGATGAATATTTCTTTCTACTTTTATCTGTGTTGTGTTAATCTTTTTGGTGATCTAAAGTGAAATTATCCATTCTAGAACATAAGTACTTGAGAAATTTTTTTGTCAGGTCTTTTTCTCGGTCTTGAGAGCATTGATGTTCATTCAAAAGAAGTATAATGTAAGCTGCACATGTGGTTTTAAATTGCCCAGCAGGCACATTAAAAAAGGAAAAAGAAACTGATCAATTAATAAAATATTTTATTTAACCCAATATCAGCAAAATATATTTCATTGCATAATTAATATAAAATTATGAGATATCTTACATTTATTTTCTTATAGTAGGCTTTTGAAATTCAGTGTGTATTTTCACTTTATACCACTTCTCAGTTAAAACTAGTCACCTTTCCTCTACATTGTTAGAGCTTGGAGTTGAGGCTTCTCCTTGGCTAGTGAACTTACAAGTGTAGGTAGTGCCACACGAGGAGGACAAGTCTTTTGCTACCACCACAAGGGGCTCTGTCTGGCCCAATCAGTGAGTGTGATAGTAATTCTTACTACAAGTGTGTGTGTGTGTAAATACATATAAAAATAAAATTGAAAATTAAAATTGAAAAAATTTTAAGAAGGCAAACTAGTCCCTTTTCAAGTGCTTCATAGCCACATGTATCTAGTGGCTACCATATTGGACAACAGCTATAGAATTACATCTTGGATTTTTAAGACAAGGCTTTAGTCACATTCATATCTAGTTATCCTTTAGGGGCGCTAGGTGGCACAGTTGCTTTAGGGGCCCACTCTGGATTTGGGCTCAGCTCTTGATTTCAGGCTCCTGAGATCGAGCCCCCCCACGTTGGGCTCCACATCCAGTGAGTAGTCTGCTTCAGACTCTCTCTCTTTCTGACCTTCCTGCTCGTGTTGTCAGAAGCTAATATACCATCATTGAGTGGGTCTCAAACTGCCTGTATTTCCTTCACTGTTGAAATAATTGACATTTTCTTTGGTTGAACATCAGGTAAAGCAATTTGCCTGTTTAGGGGACATGTATGAAAAATACATATCTTTAAACCACAGAATCAAAATCTGTAACAGCAGATGAGTAATAGCTTCCATCTTACTCTAGGTTATATGATGGATAGAATTTTAATCTTATTGTATGTTTCTTTTTTCCTTTTTTTTTTTTTTAAAGCATGGCCGGTTCAATTTGAATGTGATAAACTGAGTGATGTAATTCCATTATCTCCCTCATAAAATAAGGCAGTTAAAAAAAGATTATATGTATGCATATCTGTGTACCTGTGCCTTTCATCAGTTAGGATATTTAAAGGTTACCTACATTATGAGGGTTAATTAATGTTTCTTCATGTATATATTTGCCAAGTAGGATAAATCAAGACATATGCTACCTCATATGAACTTAGGTTGGATTTTACTACCAAATTGGCTTACTTTAAGCTTTTTTAGTGTTCAGAATGTGGATAAGGTTCTGTTGACCTTTGGATATGGTCACATGTGGAGTTGTGAGGGATAGGGCTCCTTGAGCAATACTCGCCATAATTGTATATGTTAGCTGTTAATTTGGATTCTAGATCCGAGGGAGCTGGTTTATAGTCCTACTCACTAACTTTTTTTTTTTTTTTAATAGTACTTAACCTTTTCCTTTTTAAAAGAAATCAACTTTACTTTTTTGACATCCAATTCTAACAGTACATGGTATTGGCTGCTTTTTAAAGATGAAAATCATCCCTCTGTTGAAAAGCCCTCATCTTGGTTATAGTAACCTGCTTGTTAGACAGTTACTGTAGTCGCTTTCTAACTGGTCTTTTTGCCTTTTCTTTTTTATTATTCAAACCCATTCTACATACTATAGGACAGTAAAACCTCTTGGAAGAAAATATTAATAACTCTGAACAAAGGCCTTTACCTAACAAGATAAAAGCCAAGTTCTATTTTTATCTGGCTCCTACTTCTTATCCCAACATCCTATTCCATTTGCCTGAGCCTCAGAGACATTAACGGCACATTTCTTCTGCCATTGTCTTGTGATCCCTGCTCATTTTCTTTTGCTACCTGTTCTGTGATTTGAATAATCACCCTGAAGTGCCCTCTTCTGTTCTCCCTTAGTAGTTGATGAGTACCGTTCACACTGCATTTATTTTATTCATCTCTTCTGCGAGATTGTAAACTTCTGAAGGGAAGGGATCATATCTTTTATAAATCTATGATTGGTAAAGCACCCAGCTTCAAGCCCTATGGGTATGGGGTGATAAAACATTGATGAGACCGCAGCCCCAGGGTATGTATAACCTGGAGCTTTAGAAACAATTAAGGAAAGGATACAAATTCATCATGTAAGGTGCTGCACAAGTTACTTAAGCTTAGGGTACAACAATTTTTACATGTGGTTCGTGTGAAGATTTTACGTATGATTAGAAATTTGTAGGTTCCAAAGTATGATCTAAGCATTTGTGATAGTTCTCAAACTGTGTTTTGTGGACTTTAAGTTTCTTTGTCTTCATGTAAAATATGTAGAATGTTGTTTTAATGTTCCTTACCTGACAAGATTGATTTGATAGGTTAGCTGAATGTTTACTATAATAAGTCTCTTTACCATTCATCTGAAACAAGAAAGAAAATAGAGATGCCTTTGGGAAAGTAATAAATTACCTGGGTGGTGAATGCAACAATTTGAGAGATGAATAAATTTGAAAGTTTTGTTAACAACTTTCTGGAATTGATCTTTAAGTCATCATATTGAATTACATGGAGTAAAAAAATTTTTTGAAGGGCATCATCTCACAGATTTCCATAAGTTTCTCAAAGGTGATCCCATCCCTGTCAATTCTGTTTCCTAGAAGTATTTAAAATTAAATAGCTTACCAGGCTAATAGACGTTCTAAATGAAACTGAAATCAGAATGATGATTTTTTTTTTTAAATGGGGATATAGTTCTGGTGCCCAGAACAGTATCTAGGAATGGAGTAAGTTTCTGATTTTTCAGAGATTTCTCCCCCCCCCGCCAAAAAAATCTGGATATCATGTATATCTGGGTTATAGCTGTGGGATTAGTTCAAAGAAAGAGATAGGTTTCCAGGGAGGAAACGGCTTTATAGAACCAGCATCTTGAACCATGAATATAGTCACCACCGTAGACCCTAAAAATGGGGGCCCGTATGGTCTCGTGTGTTTAAATGCTGAGATGCTGGTGACACAGATTGGTAACAAAGACTGAGTTTGTAAGGAGGAGGCAAGGATTGTGGTTTCTAAGTCTTATTTATTCGTGATAAAATGTGATGTGCAATTTGGATACTATTCTTTTGGCAACTAAATAGGTTTGAGAAGTTAACCTTATAGGCCATCCAGGTATATTTTAGGTGGTTAGTATACAGAGCCCTTACTTATTACCTAGGTCATAATAGGAAATAGCCTTTTGTTTTTTAGTGGTGGCTAAATATTTGATCCTTCAGTGTTTTTTGTTTTGTTTTTGTTTTATATTACAGACAAATATTTTGAAGGAAGTCTAAGTGTTTATCCTAATAGAAATGGATAAAGCCTGACAGTGAATGGCTGTGAATTCTGGACAGTGAATGTTAAATGTTACTTTGACAAGTGTATTAAAAATATGTGCATGGTGTTTATATTAATACTGAGTCCCTGCTAATTTGCTATTTTCACAGTAATTTCAGTAAGTAAGAAATGGATAAATAACACTTTCACTTTATTTAAGTACTTCTATGGGTTTCTGTTAAGGGTGAATAGTATTTGTTGGAAAGTCGCATACAATTTAAACCTAGTCTGGTGATCACAGAATGCTATTTTCTTAGCTTTTAAGTCTTTTGCAGTAGTGTAACTTGAGAGAAGTCAGAAGTAGCTGTTTCTTTGTTTTATACATATATAAAAAACCAAAGGATAGACAGTTGACCTTTGAACATGGAAGTGAAGGGTACCAGTCCCTGGCAGAATCGAAAATCCGTGTGTAATTTTGACTCCCCAAAACTTAACTGCTAACAGCCTACTGTTTACTGGAAGTCTTCCTGATAACCATGAACAGCTATATGTGTTACATACTGTAGTCTTATTCTTAATTTTTTTGTATTTCTAGGCTACATGGTTCTTCTGTTTTTTCAAATTGTTGTAAATCTCCAAAAAATTTTCCAATATATTTACTGAAAGATAGTGGAGCTACACAGTTCAAACTCGTGTTGTTCAAGGGTCAGTTGCATTTCTTTTGCCCCTTGTGCAGATACCAAGAGTAGTCCTGTCATGGCCACAGTTTAATACAGTGACATGAAAAATGCTGGTCTTAGAGTCATAAGTTTGACGTTTGAGCTGTAGCTCACCAGACTGTTTAACTTGAGCCTCAAGTTTCCTAATCTGTAAAATAAGAACATAACCTACAACAGAGGAATATTATGCAAAAAGTAAAGGAGAAAGTAAGTTTGTTGTCACCCAGTGAAATGTTCTAGAAAGATAATGTTTTTTTGACAATACTGTTAATTCTGTATATTCCAAAAGAATTAAAATAGGTTTTTGGATGACTACTGTTTTACTCAATAGCACACCCTTCTCAATTAGGATCTCTCTTCCACACATTATGCATTTTTCTTTTTTTGCTTCTATTCCGCTTAAGGAGTTTTCACAAACCCTGCTCCATGCTTTTGAACTCCTTTCAAGTTTGAACCCATTACCATCTGCCGCCTACTGACCCAGTTCTCTCTGCTTCCTTCAACTGTGCTCTCCCCATACACACTTACTTATTTTTGTTGGGTGATTAAATTGGCCTTCATTTGATTTTTTCAAAGCTCTATATTAATACAGGGTTATAAACAGCAGCTCCCAAATGTGTGTGAACTATAAAGCAAGGTAGAGAGGAGCCAGTAAGTAATAATACTCTTTTCTCCCCCTAAGGAAGACAATTGTCAGAGAAAACAATTGATAAAACCCCAAATGGACTTGCTTTTCCTTTCATTGTATAGTACTTAGAGGTTTATAAAGTGATTTCTGCCTACATATCCAGGTTAAAAAAGTTTTCAGTATAAAGTATTGGTTTGTAAAGTGACTTACCACCACGTATGCAAGTACTTCAAAATGCATGCCCTTAACTACTGTTTGAATTTTTATAGGTTTGTAGTTTTGCTGACTGCAAGAAAATAAAAGGCCTAGTGCCAGTTTTTACTGGGTCAAGATTTATTTTAATGTATCAACATTTCCTCAACGTTTTGATAGTTTAAAAAGTCCTAAAGATTTGCCTGCAAAAAGGCTTCACAGACTTTATTCCAATAAGGAAAATTCAGGGTGCTTATGCCATGGTAGTAACAAAAGCAGTATATTTGGTAAATTTGTTTACAGAAATTGCCAGACTATCCTAGAGATGTATTTTTGTTTAAAGAGGAAAGGACTAGTAATTATATCTGTACAGCTTCAGGCAGAGGAAATTGGACCTGTGATTTAAAAACATACTGTTAGTCTTTCATGAAATGATCAGCAGATGGGTTGACCAAGGCAATTGGTCTGACACTGTGGAGGCTTCCTTCCGGTAGTGGCTTGTTCAATGCGTTATAGGAGCACTGACTGAATTTGAATCCCGAGTCTACCCCATATCTGTTGTCTGACTTTGGGCAAGTCACTCCACGGCTCTGAGCCTTAGTTTCTTCATATGTAAAGTTGAATAGTATCTGTCTTATAGATAATGATTAAGTGAGATAATATATAACTTAGTATGATTGTTTAAAAAAAAAACAAAAACTGGCATTTACTTTCCATCTAGTTAATAAAAGTTAATTATAGTGGCTGGGATTTAACCCTCCAAATGGTAGTTTTAAAAACTTGCATTTCTGGGGCACCTGAGTGGCTCAGTTGGTTAAGCCACTGCCTTCGGCTCAGGTCATGATCCTGGAGTCTCAGGATCGAGTCCTGCATTGGGCTCTCCGCTCCATGGGGACTCTGCTTCTCCCTCTGACCTTCTCCCCTCTCATGCTCTCTCTCACTCTCTTTCTCAAATAAATAAAATCTTAAAAAAGAAACAAACAAAAAAACTTGCATTTCTAACGAGTACACTTTTAGTTCCCCTGAGTGGCTCAGTCAGTTAAGTATTGGACTCTTGATTTCTGCTCAGGTCATGATCTCAGTCATTAGATCGAGCCTTTCATGGGGCTCCGGCTTAGTGTGGAGTCTCTGACAGAGATTCTCTGCCTCTCCCTCTGCCCTTCCCCCATCCGCTGTCTCAAATAAATAAATAAAATCTTGGGGGGCCTGGGTGGCTCAGTGGGTTTAAGCCTCTGCCTTCGGCTCAGGTCATGATCCCAGGGTCCTGGAATCGAGCCCCGCATCGGGCTCTCTGCTCAGTAGGGAGCCTGCTTCTCACTCTCTCTCTGCCTGCCTCTCTGCCTCCTTGTGATCTCTGTCTGTCAAATAAATAAATAAAATCTTATAAATAAATAAATGATAAATAAAATCTTAAAAAAAAGAGTACACTTATCATGATGAGCACTGAGTGATGTATAGAATTGTTGAATTACTATGTTGTACACCTGAAACTAATGTAACACTATGTGAACTATATTAGAATTTTAGAACTTGCTTAAAAAAAACTTGCATTCCATGTTGAGAATCATTAAAGTATGAAAATATATTTAAGATTTCTTTAAAATCTTTAGGAAACCATGTTAGAGTCAAAATAGTGTCTATAACTAATAGACTGAATTTGACAAGGATTGAGACACTGGTGTCGTGTTTTAAACAAGTCTGAATCCTAACTCTGGCACCTGCTTTGTTGACTTTGGACTAATCATCTTACCTCCTAAGGCTCAGTTTTCTCATCTGTAAAATGGGGATAATTTAGTAGGGTTGGTTTTGAGAATTGAAAGACTGAAACCATAGAAAGCACTTAATGTTGTTCTTGGCACAGTAAGTTTTAGTTATTCTTGTTAGTCCGTAGATACCCTTTTAAACATGGCCTTTAGTACTTGTGAGAAGTATAGACTGAATTTTTTTTGATGTAATAGTTAATGTTGGAATTTTGGAATTGATACTTTTTTTTCAATTCGTATAATGTTTATCTAGTTGACTTAAGATAAAATACTAAAATATTTTGAATCTCCTGTTGTCCACATGGCACTTAATTTATATTTGGAAAAACACATTTTTATATATCATCTGCTATGGTCTGAATGTTTATTTTCCCCCCAAAATTCATATGTTGAAATCCTAACCCCAAAAGAGATGGCATCAGGAGGTGGAACCTTTGGGAGGTGATTAGATCATGAAGGTGGAAACCTCACAGTGGGATGAGTTTCCTTATAAAAAAAGGCATGAGATCCCTTTCTCTTTCTGCCATCTTTGGTATAGTGAAAAGATGGCCATCTCTGCACCAGAAAGTAGATTCTCCCTGGATATTGTGTCTGCATGTACCAGGATACTAGACTTACCAGCCACCCAAACTGTGAGAAATCAGTTTTTGTTGTTGATAAGCCACCCAGTCCATGGTACTCTCTTACAGTCGCAGCCTGAATGAACTAAGACAGTGTCCATTTTTTTGGGACAATTTTATGGCTCTGTACTTTTAATCCAGTCTTTATTCATGTTTCTGCTTTCCTTCCTGCATCATTGCCTGAGAGTGACCCAAAGGAGAAGCAGGGAAAGCAGGAGGAGGCAGTGTTGTCCATAGATGGTCAGTCTTACCTTGATCATATGTACTCGAAGGACTAAAGTCCTTGGCTAAATTGATTCATGTGTACTTTTGGAAGTATTACCAATAGAATAATGTTTATTGCTTTTAACTATTGTGTAATATGCTGAGAAGATTTTAAAGGAAATCTCTACTTTTCCCACCATCCTTCAGTAATTTTTTTCAGAGCCATAATTCATCCAGTAATTTTTCAAAGTGGCAGCTAATAAAAGATTGGCAATTAAATAGTTACCATAGGGGCACCTGGGTGGCTCAGTGGGTTAAAGCCTCTGCCTTCAGCTCAGGTCATGATCCCAGGGTCCTGGAATCGAGCCCCACATCGGGCTCTGGGCTCTGCGGGGAGCCTGCTTCCCCCTCTCTCTCTGCCTGCCTCTCTGCCTACTTGCGATCTCTTTCTGTCAAATAAATAAATAAAATCTTTAAAAAAATAGTTACCATATATTATAGGCATTAAGTATAGAGTTAAGTTTATCCTATATAAAGTTAGTTTTTTTTTTTTTATCATCTGTTTGGTGCCCACTTTGTTTAAAGGAAGTTGTTTAATGGCATAGGGATTTTACATTTGTAGGAATTTTCCAAGTTTATAAGACCTTAATGAGGAAACACTGTAGTTTGGTAGGTTCTTGCAGTGAGAACTTGAAGAGTTAGAGTTTTGGATAGATAAAACCTCGGCTTTATTACTAATGGTTTGGCTTTGAGTTAAAAACCAAAACCTGATGACTATTAGCCCTTGTACCATTATTGAATCACCAGATCCCCCTCCCCGGTAATCTATAATTACTTCACAGATAAAAGGGTCCCCCAGCTGCCGTCCAGTGTGTGTACACACACAAAGGAAGTGTAATTATTTATGTTTAATTCATCACGTCCTGATTTTGTGTGGCCTTGAGACCTCCCACGTCCCTCCTTACCACCTAACTTCCTCTCTTCTTCCCTTTCTTCCTTCCTTTGGATGAGTACTGATAGTTCTGCAGAACCTGGTTAGGCAGATAGTGGTTTAGAGCAATTTAATTACTTCAAAGTTCTATATTTAGATTGCCTTTGCTTTGGTCATATGTTTCTTTTCAACTCTTAATTAAGAACACACTGTTTATAAATTAAATTCCTGTGAGAAAATATGACTCATATTGAGAGATCTTGTTTTATTGTCATATGACATGTTCTGTAGGCATGCAGCATAAAAAAAGGGAAAAACACCTGACATCCATCTTCATTTTAGTTTGATTAACACATTGCAGGAAACTGTGACTATTTAAAAACTTTTTTTCTCTGTTAATTAAAATACAAGTAATTAAAGACCTTACTAAAATAACTTAAACAATGAGGGATAAATATCCTACTCAACTTGAAGTTTAAAGTACAGGTAGCTAATTAATTGTCATAATAGTGTTATCAGGAACGCACATGTTATTTTCCATTTTTCTACTCTGTTGTCTTGAATGTTCTGGTGATCTTTGGTTACAAGGTAGACATTTTTTCCATGCTACTTCTCTCTTTTTTTTTT
>ML106224.1:545397-564325 GCA_003697995.1 Taxidea taxus jeffersonii | reverse complement strand
TTTTTTTTTTAAGGGAGAAAAACATTTTCTAGTAAACTTCATTGGCCATAATTGCCTATATGCCTATGCCTGAACTCCCGATTGGCAGAGTAAACATTATTTGTCATAGTGGCTTGACCTAATCAGGATTCAGCTCCTCAGAGGAAGAGAGTGAGTGAGCTGCCCTCAAGTGAGAAGGGGAAGGTGTGTCTTTGAGAGGACTATCACAGTGGATGACACGACTAGGGAAGATCAGTTTTGTTAATTTTTGCAGGCTTCCTTATGGGATCACAAAAGATAGACAGGTATGCCTTGATTCATTTGATATATGTTTATTGAATATCTACTTATTCCATTTATTCTCTGTCCTAAGGATAGAGCAGTGACCAAAAAGGGGGAAAATTACTGCCACTCTGAAGCTTACATTTTACTGATGAAACGGACAAAGACTATACAACCGTTGAACTTCATGGTATCCTATGAACCGTGCTAAGTAAAATTGAACCAGAGAAGGGAGCTTAGAAGGTTTAGGGCCGGGATGATTGTGTCCAGGGAACCTCTCACCGAGAAGATGACTTAAGCAAAGGCTGAGTCGAAGTGGTACATACAGCTCTCTGAGGAGAAGGGTATTCTAGTCAAAGCCCCTGTGGGTGAAGGAGGGAGAGTCCCAGGAAGTGAGATCAGAGTGGGGAGCCACTAGACAGTTTTGAGCCAAGGGGTGACACGATAAAACTTGTTCACAGAATCACTTTGGTGGTTGTGTTAAGGGGAGCAAAGGGCATTAGAAACAGAAGCAGGGAAAACCAATCAGGAAGCTATTGTAATAATCCAGGAGAGATGATGGTGATTTGAATGGGGACAGTGAGAAGTAGTTGGATGTTAGGTATTTCCAAGGCAAAGCCTACAGAATTTGCTGACAAATTGGATGTGGCTTATGAAGAGAGGACAGGCATCTAGGATGCCAGCCAGGTTTTTAGAATGGAGTTGATATTATCTGAGATTAGAAAGAACAGGCACTCGGTCATTGACATGTTAAATCTGAGATGTCAGATAAACAATTTATAGATGTCAGATGGAGATGTCAAACAGTTGGATATGTACATATTTCTTAAAGATGGATCAATATATATATTTTTAATAGGGTGACATTGGTCATTAATATAAATAGGGAATGTCTTTTAAAAGAATATGAATTTTTAAAAAAACCATACGAGAGTAAGGAAACAGAAGTAAAGTATAAATGGGGAGGGATATTTTATGTTCTGTCGACCAGATACAGGGAAATATTGGAAGTAATCTGAAGATAGACGAATGAAAAAAACATTTATGCACTGAGCATTTATTTAATGCCCAATATATTCTAGTTTCAGAAATTGCACAAGAAATATATTTATTCTTTCAATCAATACCTCATTCCTGAAGCCCCAAAATATGTCAAAAATATGTATAAAAAGTAAAATGCACCACAAGGACTAATGGTGTGGATTTAGTTTTTGTTTGTTTCTTCCATAACATGATGCAACAATTCCTCTAAAGGACATCTGTTAACCAAGAAGCTCTCGTCCCCGTCCTGGCTTCCTCAGTATTGTGCAGCCTATAGGTAAGACTCAGGCATAATATTCAGTAGTGATCCAAGCCAGGAAAAAGAATTGCTATTATGTACACACACACACACACACACACACGCACACGCACACACACACTCTCTCTCCCTCTCTCTCTCTCTCTCTCTATATATATATATATATATAATGTATCAGGATGAGTGGCTTTTCTTTTGAAGAGGAATTAGTCCAAGATGCCCTTTAACCAGATTTTCAGTCTGTGTGTATCACATAAAATGCTGAGAAGCAACTTATAAAATACCTTTTATATTATAGATAATAAATATTTAGATAGAAAATTTGATTTAGAGCATCATTAACATTTCTAACTTATTTTTGAACTTTTAAAAATACTGTGCTGAATGAAGTAAGTGTTGCTTGATAATACGTGCCTTACCTCTAATGCAAGGTTGTTGAGAAAATTGAATTATTGTGGGTTTTGTCAGATCAAAATATTGTATAATGAGTATAAGGAATTGTTTATTGGGCAAAGAAATTTTGCTCTTTAAGGTGGGTTAGGCTTTTCTCATCACACTTTTGGCCAGTCAGGATGAGTATATAACCATTAGCCTATAAGACCAATGAGGGGAAATGCTTAGGATTAGAGGGGGAAATACTGTCTAGTCAGAACCTGAAGTATATTGAATTACTTCAGTTTGCCTATTTCTCCTGTTAAGTAATTTTTGCAACATGACCATCTCCCATGAAAGAGTTCTGCAGATTTGCAGTAATTAAGCAAGCATTTATGCTAGTTTTGAGACCAAATTGACAGTAGATATGAATTAGCCTCATTCTTTGGTTGACCAGGCTCTAAGCTTTTATCTACAAATCTACCTTCCATTTCCATGGGGTGTATCTCTTTATATGCTCCTTTGCTTTTGTTTTTGAAGAAGAGATTTAGGAAAATCTGTTACCCAGCAATTTAGCATTTGTTCATGTTTGCAAGTTAAGATGCTTACCTAAACAATATTCTTATCAAAGTAAAACTCTGTTTTGCTACAACGTGGCAGCTTATTTTTTATTATGCAATCAGGACTATATTTATATTATAAAGCATAATATTAAAATGATCTACCAAGAATCCACCAACTGACATGGAACCAGAACTTGACTAATAAAGTATACATCTATCAGCATATGCCTCTTTTTCCCTGTGGTGCTGCCCTTACTGCCCTCCCTGACCCCCCAGCCCCCCAATCATTCTTCAATTTTGTGTTTATCATTTACTTTTTAATAATACTGCTTTTATCACATGGGTCTTTAAGTAATATGCTGTTTAATTTTACTTTTTTTAAAAGCCTTATAAAAATGGTAGCATTCTGCATAAAGTCTTCTGAGACTTGCTTTTGTTCTTTGTGGTTTTTTGAAATTTATTTATTGTATGTAGTTTGTAGTTCATTTATTTCACTGCTGAGTAATACTTCCTTGTATGAATGTATTTATGTTCCTTGGTAGATATCTGGTTTGTTGTTGCTGTTGGGTATTTTTGTTTGCCCGTTTTTGGTACCTCTATATTGAGATTGATGTATATCTGTATGTTGATACAGATATATTTTTGCTATTGCAAAAATAAAAATAAAAAGCATTGCTAATGTCTGTGTTCTTTTATATGTGTTCTGGTGCACATGTGTAAGACTCTAGAATACATACCTAGGAGTAGAGGTATAGAGAATTAGGAGCATTATATGAGTATATTAATCAATTACACAAATTAATGCCAAATGTTTAACAAATCATTGGGCCAGTTTAAATACCACCAGTAACAACCAGAAGCTCCCAGTGAACCAAATCATTGCCAAAACTTGGAAATCTCAGGCTGCTTAACTTTTCTGAATGTAGTAGCTACAAAATGACATTTTACTATTTTGCTTTTCTGTGATTGCCAATGAAATTGAACATCTTTTCAAGTGATTACTCAACATTGGTAATTTTCTTTCATGAATTTCTCGTTTATGTCTTTTGTCCATTATATACTCAAAACTATGCATTAAATATGTTTATTTTTAAAATTTAAAAAAATTTTAAATAACACAATGAAGAGGAAAATTTTTCCCCTGAAGACTTGATACGATGCCTCATCACCCCTGAATAAATGAGTGTATATTTCCTACAAACAAGGACATCGTCCTATAAGCCACAATAAAGCCATCAAAATCAGGAAATTAACATTGATGCATTACTACCATCTAATCCTCAGATCTCATCCAATTTTCACAAGTAGTCCCAATGATGTCCTTTATAGCAAAAGGATCTAGTTCAGAAGCACAGCTTGCATTTTACTTGTCACATCTTTTCAGTCTCCTTCAATCTGGAACAGTTCTTCAGTCTTTGTTTGACTTTCAAGACCTTGGCACTTTTCAAGACTCTGCTGTATAAGCCACTTATTTTGTAGAATGTCTCTTCCTTTAGGTTCAGCTGCTATTTCCTAATGATTACATGCAAGTTATGTATATTTGGCAGGAATATCATGGACGTTATGCTGTGTCTTCTCTTTGTATCTTGTCAGGTGACACACGATTTTCATTTTGACCCATTACTGTGTATGTTAACTTGATTACTTGATTAAGATGGTGTCTGCCATGTTTTTCTACTGTGAAATTACTCATTTTTCCTCTGTTTTTAATAATTGTGTTGTTCAGAGGTACTTTAAAACCAAGTGACTGTCTCCTTCCCCATCAAGCTTTCATTTAATTAATTAATTTATATCAGTGTGAGTTCATGATTCTGTCTTTTATTCAGTGAGCTCTGATCAGGAACTGTTGTTCCTTATTTTGATGCTCACCTTGCCTCGATTTAGCCAGTGGAATTCCTTTAAAGTTGGCTTCTGTGTTCTTTTGACATGTCATTCATCAATCATGCTGCTACTTCCAATTTCATTCCTACATGAGAGTTTAGTCACATTTTTCCCCTTTCTTTTTTTATATCCCCTTCTCTAACAGTAAGAAACTTGCCTATCATTAGCCTAAATTTGTTTACTTAATTTGACCAGTTCCACTGTGTGTATTCAGTCTGCCATATCCATCGCATCCTCCTGCACAAATTCTCTTTAAGCTTGGAAGACCCTTCATGTGGAGGCCCCCTTCACCCAGTTTGGATTCCTACATTCCTACATGCACACCGCACAGTGCATCTTTTTATGGGCACCCTCCTGCCCCTGATCAGTCATTGACATCTGCTGTTAGATCGCTGGTCGGCAGGCCCTGCTCAGCCCACACCACTCTGCCAAAGCTTGGTCTCTGACTCCCACACCTCATTGTTCCCTCCATTCCGGCATGCTATCAACCTCATCCTGCTCAGGCCCTCACACCCCTAATCAGGGATACTTTTGTGTATTTTGCCTATTTTTATTTTAAAGATTTTATTTATTTATTTAAGTGAGAGAGGGAGACACTGCACCTGAGCATGAGCAGGGGGAGAAGCAGCAGGAGAGGGAGAGAATCTCAAGCAAAGTCCCAGATGAGCCTGGAGCCCTACACGGGGCTCTGTCTCATGACCCTGAGATCATGACCTGACCTATAGTCAAGAGTTGGAAGGCTTAACCAACAGAGCCACCCAGGCACCCTTACATTTTGCCTAATTTTTTTGTCTTTTTATTTTTTAAAGCTTTCTTTTTTTTTTTGGTTAAGATTTTATTCATTTATTTGAAAGAGAAAGGTCACAAGTAGGCAGAGAGGCAGGCAGAGTGAGGAGGAAGCAGGCTCCCAGCTGAGCAAAGAGCCTGATGTGGGGCTCAGTCCCAGGACCCTGAGATCGTGACTTGAGCCGAAGGCAGAGGCTTTGCCTATTTTTAAATAAAATGTTACACAATACACACACGTGCGCACACACACATATTCTAGGCACCATAATTTTTTTTTTTAGGCAATGTGCTTTGTGGTATTGTAGTTAGACTTTTTTTTTTTAATTTTTCCTTGTTGTATCTGTTGATGAATAGAAGCGTTTAATTATGATGTATTGAATTTATTAATCATATGCTTTATAGTTAGCCCTATTCTGTGTCTTAAGTTTTAAATCTTCCATACTCTAAGTTCATAAAGGTAGCCTCTTATGTTTTATTCAAAAATATTAAGGACTTGTATTCTCAACTTAAAATTTTTTTCTTTTTTTTTTTTTAAAGATTTTACTTATTTATTTGATAGACAGAGATCACAAGTAGGCAGAGAGGCAGAGAGAGAGAGGAGGAAGCAGGCTGTCGGCAGAGCAGAGAGCCCGATGCGAGGCTCGATCCCACAACCCTGGGATCATGACCTGAGCCGTAGGCAGCGGCTTTAACCCGCTGAGCTACCCAGGTGCCCCTCAACTTAAAATTTTAATCCCTCTTGAATTTATTTTTTACATGTTATGTGGGAGGGATCCAATTTCTTTTTATCCCCCAAATGAATAACCAATTCTTTCAGCACTGTTGAATGATTCCTTCTTCCTTCAGTGATCTGCAATGTTGTGACTTTTGTCAAATATCAACTCATAATCCTTTTGAATTTCAATCGGCATTGCATTAAAATCAGTTGAATTGGGGGAAAAATTTTCATTTTATAATACTGAGTCTTTCTATCATGAATATGGTTATGTCCTCCTGTTTATTTAGGTCATATTTAATGTCTTCAGATAAATTTTCAAGTTAACTTTTGTTCTCTAGGTACATTTTATTGTTGGATATTTTTTAAATGTTATTTTCTGTTTGTTACTGGTAAGTAAAAGTGCAGTTGATTTTTTTTTTTTAAAGTGTGGTTTTGTTTGTTTTTGTTTGCAAGATTTTAATGGTTTATTTGACAGAGAGAGTGAGTACAAGCAGGGGGAGGGACAGAAGGAGAGGAAGAAGCAGGCTCCCCACTGAACAAGGAGCCCCATGTGGGACTAGATTCTAGGACCTTGGGGTCATGACCTGAGCTGAAGGCACTTAACCGACAGAGCCACCCAGGTGCCTGCAGCTGATTTTTTAAAAATGATTTATATTTAACCACAATGAACTGAACACTAACATACCTGTTTAGATAAATATTAGACATTCTCAAAAGCAAATAAGATTAGAAGTCCAGATTTTTACTCTGAAATTACTTTTGATATTTTAGTAAATCCTATATTAACAATCATCTTTTTTTTTAATATGGAATGCTTCGTGAATTTGCATGTCATCCTTGTGCAGTGACCATGCTATTCTTCTCTATATTGTTCCAATTTTAGCATATATGCTGTCTGAGTGAGCACAGTAATCATCCTTTTAAATAGATTTATTGAGATACAGTTCACATACAATAAAATTCACCCATTTAAAATGTTCTTTATTATCACACATGTACGCAGCATCACTGCCATCTAATTTTGAAACATTTTCATGATCCTAAAAAGTAACCCTATACCTATCATCAGTCACTCCCCGTTCTTATCCTTCCCCACTCCCAGCTCTGAGGCAGCTACGAATCTATTTTCTGTTTCTGAATTTGCCTGTTCTGGACGTTTTACATAAATGGAATCATACCGTACATGTTTTTTTTGTGACTGGCTTCTTTCACTCAGCATAATAGTTTCCAAGGTTCATCTGTGTTATAGCTTGTATCAGTACTTCATCCCTTTCTGTGGTTGGATAATATTTTCTTGCTGAATGTATCACATTTTGTTTACCCATTCATCTGTTGATAGACACCTAGACTGTTTCCAGTTTTGGGCTATTATGAATAATGCAGTTATGAGCATTCACATACAGATTTTTATATGGACATAAGTTTTCATTTCTCTTCTATTTATACCTAAGGGTTAGAATTTCTGGGTCATATGGTAATTCTGTGTTTAACTTTTAAGGAACTGCCAAACTGCTCTCCTTAGCGGTTGTACCGTTTTACCCTTCCACCAGCAATAGATGAGAGACGTGAATAGTCACCTTAAAACTACTTTTGCATTCTCCAAAGAGCAATTGTTATACATTAGGCTTATCTTTAATTGTGATTATTATTTCAAATAATGGGAGAAACGGCAATTTATTTTAACATTGGATTCATTTTAAATGAATTTAAATGAATTAGAATTCATTTTAAATGAATTGAAAAACACTCATTTGTGATTCTATGTAGAATATATCCTTTTAATTTTTTATAGCCTTATTGAGGTGTAGTTTACGTACTATACAGTTTACCCTTCCTAAGCATTCAGCATGATGATTTTGAGTCAGTTTACTTAGATGTGCAACCATCACCACAGTCCAGTTGTGGAACATTTTCCTCACTCCAAAGGGGTCCTTCATGCTTGTTGCAGTCAATTTCTCTTGACTTCTCCTGTCCCAGAATGTGATCTACTTTCTCTCTAATTAATTTTGGCTTTTCTAGACATTTTACATAAAAATGGAATCATATAAATATATCTTTTATATCTAGTTTTCTTCACTAAGCATTGTGTTTCTTAATTTTATCCTTGTTGCATGAATTATTAATTTCTTTCTGGGGTACTTTTTGTTTGTTTGTTACTACTTTTTGCTTATCCTTGTACCAGTTGGTGGATATTTGGGTTGTTTACAATTTTTGGCTGTTATGATTGATGCTGCTCTGACCATTTACATACAAATGACATATGTTTTCATTTCTCTTGGTTAGATACCAGGAGTGAAATTGCTGGGTCATGTGGTTAAGTAGATGAGTAGGCTGTTGAGAAATGGCCAAACTGTTTTCCAAAGTGGCTGTGCCATTTTATATTCTCATCATCAAAGTATGAGGGTTGCAATTTCTCCCTATTCTCCCAAACTTTGAATTTTTCAATTTTAAAAATAATTATGGCTATTCTAGTGAGCTGTGTAGTGGAATCTCACTGTGGTTTTTATTTGCATTTCTCTATTAGGTAATGATGATGAGCACCTTTTTATATATTTACTTAAATATTCATGCATCTTTGGTGAAATAGTTCATAACTTTAGCCCATTTAAAAAATTTATCTTCTTATTCTTCAGGTCTGAGGGTTTTAATATGTTAGACACCATTTCTTTAACATTTGTATAATTTGCGCATACTTTCTCTTATTTGGGGGCTTGTCTTTTACCTAAATTATGACTTTTGAAGAATTTGATGAAGTCTAATTTTTCCATTTTTCTTGTTTATTTTTTAATAGACTGTGCCTTTGTTGTCATATTTAGAACTCTTTCCCTAACTTAAGGTTACAAAATTTTTTCTATGCCTCCTAGAAGTTTTGAAATTTTAGCTCTATAATTCCTGCTATGGTCCATTTTAAGTTATTTTTTGTATGTTGTGAAAGATTTACACTTGTCTATATCTGCATGCGATTATTGACCTCTTCCAGCATCATTTGTTGAAATTCGAATGACCATGAATGTGAGAGTTTATTCTGGGCTCTATCCAATTTCATTATCTGTATGTCTGTCTTTATGCCAATATCACACTGTGTTGGTTTTTATAGCTTTATAGTAAGGTTTGAAGTTAGGTAATATAAAGTCCTAAAGCTTTCATCTTCTTTTTCAGAATTGTTTTGGATATTCTAAATCCTCATTTAGATTTATATATGTCTATAAATGATATATAAGATATTTTACATATATATGTGTGTGTATGTATATAAACATATCTTTCTTATATATCTTAGAGCCAATTTCATGTGTATCTTCTACCAAAAGAAAGCTATGGTGGTATTTTGATGATGATCAGTATGGGAAGACTTGCCATCATTTTTTTTGCTAAGAATGTTTTAATTTATTTTAATTCCAGAATAGTTAACACACATGGTATATTAGTTTCAAGTGAACAATGTAGTGATTCAGCAATTCCATACATCACCCCATGCTCATCACGACGAATGCACTTCTTGATCCCCATGGCCCCCACCCTGCCCCCGGCAACCATCAGTTTGTTCTCTGAAGTTAAGAGTCCGTTTCTTGGCTTGTTAGACTCTCTCTCTTTCTTTTTTTTTTCCTTACTCATTTGTTTTGTTTCTTAAATTCCACATAGGAGTGAAATCATATAGTATCTGTCTTTCTCTGACTAATTTCACTTAACATTATACTCTCTAGCTCATCCATATCTTTTCAAATGGCAAGATTTCATTCTTTTTTAATGACTGGATAATATTCCACTGTATGGAATTCTATTATATTTTATATCTAGATATGTAGATACATAGATATATAGATATATATATTGCAGCCTTTCTAAACTTTCTTAGTAGCTTTTTTGTAGACTTCTTAGAATTATCTACATAGAAGATAATGTTGCCTGTGACGAGTTTTAACCTTTTTTTTTTTCCTTCCAATTTATGTGTCTTTCTCTTTTTGGTCTTAGTGCAGTGAGTAAACTCTCTGGTCCAATGGTGAAGAGTGGTGTCTAGAGCAGGCATCTTGCCTTTTTACCAGGATTATATGGCAGCAGGACAGAGCATTCAGTCTCTCACCATGAAGTATGGTGTTCGTTGTAGATGTTTGTCTCAGAAAGGAAGGGTTGTTTTCACCTGAAACAATCAATTACGTATGTAATGTATCTTATTAATAGAATAAACGGATAAGAGCCTCTTAAGTATCTCAGTAGATGCAGATAAAAGAAAATCAGGGAAACAGAAAACAAAACAAGGAGTTTAAACAAAAGAAGAGGTAGAGGGGAAGCTACTTTATGTAAAGTGATGTGGACAAGCTTCTCCGAGGAAATGACATGAAAACTGATTATCTAGGGGGCGCCTGGGTGGCTCAGTGGGTTAATTAAAGCCTATGCCTTTGGCTCAGGTCATGATCTCAGGGTCCTGGGATCAAGCCCTTCATCGGGCTCTCTGCCTATTTGTGATCTCTCTCTCTCTGTGTCAAATAAATAAATAAAATATTACAAAAACAAAAAACAAAAAAACCTGATTATCTAAACAACCTGAAGGTCCTAATCAGGCAAAGAGAACATAGATGAAGGGTAGTTCAGCATCTGGCATTGTTCTTGTCTTGTTCACTTTATAATTCTGACACCAAGCACAGTGCCTAGCCCCCTACAATTTGTTCAGCTTAACAGATAGTCGAGTGTCTTGCTTTCTTAGCCTCACCTTCATTTTGCCATATCTGTCATTCAATATTATTTGAAATTATGTATTTTGATGATCACATAATATTCTATAGAAATACTATATTTCTATAATTATAACAGTTATGTAAATGCTTTCTTATTCATAGAAATGCTTCCTTTCTTCATGATCCAAAACATCTGGCAAATACAGTTCTACTGACTTGGATTTAAGACTGATTTATTCATTTATTAATATAAAACAGTCTTAAGATACTAATCTGTGAGAATAGTTTCTTTAATATTATCTTTTGCCGACTTTTATTTAAATATTCTTTTGGGGCACCTGGGTGGCTCAGTGGATTAAGCCGCTGCCTTCGGCTCGGGTCATGATCTCAGGGTCCTGAGATCGAGCCCCACGTCGGGCTCTCTGTTCCGCGGGGAGCCTGCTTCCTCCTCTCTCTCTGCCTGCCTCTCTGCCTACTTGTGATCTCTGTCTGTCAAATAAATAAATATTCTTTTAATTTATCTTTCATGTGATCGTGTTGGCTCAAAAGGGTTAAAACAGTGCTTTAATAGAAACTAGCCATTAAACTGTTGTAGAATGTGGCAAAATATCAGGCACAAATTTGGGGCTCTGGATATTTTTCTCTTTACATGGAAAGTATAGACTCATGAACTTCATATACTACATTGCCAAGTGTTCTGTACTGCCTGAACTGAGACCACTGTAGGTGGGTTACACTAGAGGAAAGTCAGATATCTGTTCCAGAGAACTGCCAAGGCCCCATCTTTGTTGCAAGTAAAATATACCAGAGTTTGAATTCCACTTTAAGCTTTTACTGGTATTTTCATTTGGGGCAACTTAAACTCAGGTTCCTCATCTATAAAGTGGGGTTGATGATAGTCATCTCATAAGGTCTTTTAAAGATCATGTATATAATCTGATACACACTAGACACACTAGTGTGTCTGATACACACTAAGCACCCAGAAAACAAGGCTGCCATTAACTACCTTTTACGTCTCTGGTAGTCGTGGGCGTGTTAGTAGGATTGCTGGCTGCAAGAGTTCCTAATGCTTCAAGGCCCCATTAGCAGATGCTGACCAGCTTGTTAATGTTGTGCCTCTGAAGATGGTTACTGATATTTTTGTGAGGAATTGATCATTTTCTTCACTGAGCATACTTGGAGTCGTCTGGAGGCTGTTTCTTGTCTGTACATGTCCCAAAAAAGATTTGGCCCCAAAGGTGGTATTTTAAAACATCATTAAGTTAGATCTTTTGATATCTTGTAAGTCGATGTTTGTAGCATTCATAAATATATGTATATAGTTATGGTTACTTTCTTTTACCCACTTTAAAATAAAAGGTAATACATTTTCTTTATTTTTCAAGAAGGAAAGAATTGCAACTGAAAATTAAGCGATTAAATTCTACTTGAATTTCAGAGCTTTAGTAGGTAATGTTGACAAGGGGCAAGATGGGGTTGCCAGGGTATAGCTTCTGAGGTTGGGCCCTGGAGACTTAGGAAATCCCTAAGGCCCCCAGCAGATTCTAATAGGAATACTAATATGGTTACAAATACAGTTATTTTTAAATTCACATATAAATCACTGCCTTCTAGTTATAAATAATCAGAAGTGATTATTCCCTGTTTCTCTCAGAATTCCTATCAGAATTTATAGTCAAGGCTCAATTTAAATCCAAGATTTGTAATTTTGGGACATGACCCTTAACTGGCCTTGCTCAGTTGTCAGTTTCCCCTCTATAAAATGGGATCATGCCTTCTCTGCTTGTTTCACTGAGTTATGAAGATCAAATGAGGTCATGCCCATGAAAGCCTTTGTAAAGCACGTAGCTCACTAATTATTACTCCAGTTTATCCTGTCAGACCTGCCCTTTTCTCACGACTGTCTGGTAGGTCACTGGTGGAGGTGACATGATAGCTCAGAGCTCTGCAATGGGCACCAGCTCTGAGTAAAAGACTTGTATAGGGAGTGGACAGTTGTAGACTGTTGGTATTTTTATCCTTTAATTCGTTTTATATTACCAAAGTAATATGTGTTTATTATAAAGAAAAAAGAAACTAGGGACTATAAATCAGCAAGAAAGAAAAATAAAAATTACCTCTAAATGCAGAAATAATTGCTACGTTTATTTTCATATACGTTGGAAACAAATTCAGCTATACTGAACATAGTGCTCTGTTTCCTATTTTTATCACTCAGTATATGTTATATGGAATGATAGCCAATTATTTTTTATATAATATGTTAGTGGCTACATAGTATCCCACCATGTAATATGCCAGAATTTATTAAACCTGTCCCAGATTTGTTATTTTGACATTTAATGGCTGTTTTCAAATTTTTTTTTTACTATTAAAAATAATGTATATGGTCACATCCTTACGGCTGAATACTTGCATATGTCCTCATTTTTTTTCTCATTATAAATCCTAGACTTGGAATTGCTACACCAAGGGAATGCAACATTTGAAGAAATTAAATATTTTGTGGCTTTATTAAGTCATAATTGACATCTAATAAACTGTACATGTTTAAGGTTTACAGCTTGATCACTTTTGAATATGTATACACCCATGTCCAACACGGTTAAGGTAATGTCCTTTTATAATCCCTCCTTCCTGCACCTTCCCACCCCTCCATCCCCAGATAACCACTGAAACATTTTCTTTCCCTGTGAATTACTTTGCATTTTCTACAATTTTATGCAAATGGAATTACAAACTGTGTATTCCTTTTTGTCTGGCTTCTTGCACTCAGCATAATTATTTTGAAAACTCATCTGTGCTGTTGTTTATATCAGTCATGCATCCTTTTTTGTTGCTAAGTAGTAAATATTCCATTGTAGGGGTATACCATAATTCATTTACCTACTGAAAGACATTTGAGTTGTTTCCAGTTTTTGGCTTTTTAAAATAAAGCTGCTTTGGAGATTGGTGTGCAAGTCTGTCTCTGGACATAAGGCATTTGATATTTATTACAAATTTTGTGCTAGAAGGTTACGTAGGTAGTATTTTGTAACAGAAAAAGCTTAATATGAACATCTATTTTTCCTTTTTCATTTTTAGTTTTCTTTTTTCTTTTTTTTTTTGAAATGTACCTTCGGGAGGATTTAGAATTTTTAGATGTAACTTAATTGGAATAATTTGACAGAAATTTGAAATTAACAGAGGTTAACAAGTACATCCTAGCAACTATAAACCTTATTCACAGTTGCTTTGAAACATCTACTTCGATCGAATGTATTGTCTAGAAAGCAGAAGTTACGTAGTTTCCCTTAATGAATGATTCCTATTTCATAAAACCATATTTCTTTGTTAAATGACTACTTCTACATTGAATTTGAACAGAAAATATACTGGGAAAAGTTTACAGAACTCCACAAAAAGTATTCCAGAATCTGGTTTTCCTTTTCCTCAGGTGCACACTAGACCAGAGGAGGAACGGGGAATTTAAAGACTCCAGCTGATACCAGAGCTACTTTTCAACAGCCTTCTCCATTTCATTTCTCGGAAAGTAGAGACAGACCTCAGAGACAGATGGGGAGAATATTTTTCCCGACTTCTTAAGGCTTAATCATGGTGGTTTTAATATATTTTGGAGAATTAGTTCTTAGTGTAAATTAGCTTGTAATCGCCAGACTTATGTTTTGTGTTTCATCCATGCAAATTATTTCATTAGGCACAATGTGGTTTGAGACAAACAAACAAAAAAGTCCATAGTGAATAAGATACAATCCTAAGGAACTTACTGAGAAAGGATAAGTATAGATAAATTTAATCAAGTAGTAGAAATAGCTTAAATGCCATAAGAAAGACAGAAAAAAAAATGCTCTTTTTTTTTCTGTCCAAGGAGTAGATTACTTCTGGAGAGGGGGATAGGGAAGCTTGAAATTAGAAATAGTGTTTGTGTTGATGATACTTAATTTGTTTTTACCAAAAAACAGAGAAAATGAACAGTTAATATAAAACCTGAAATAGCAATCTGATTTCAGATAAAAAGTTAATTATTGTTTTGAGGAAAAATAGAAGCATGTTTGGTTATTGTGGGTTTATTATAGTCTAAGTCAGTGATTACTTTTGAATTAGGTAAAATGGTTACCTCTTATAAGGCAAATAGTATATTAGCATTTCTGAGAAGCGATAAAATGGTCTAATTAAATTCACACAACTAAGTGGACAGTACAACAGAAAGAGATGGGTGAGTGGCTAATTCTATGTGGATTAACACTCCTGTTATCTAGGAGAGCTAGAACCTAAATGAATTTGTCATGTCTTAAGCTCTTGGACTTTGTGCTGCTTACGCCTGGGCAGAGAAGCACTCCAAATAAACTGGGAAAGGACATAGTGATTAATTATTGTGCTCATCATTAGTTGTGAAGAGTTCACTTTCAATTAGCTGGCTGAAAACTCTTGTTAGAAGAAAGTAGATAGGATACCCTAAACTTCATGGTGTTTGAATGGACCCTGATGTTTCTAAAGGGGGATGGCAACTTTGAACCAAATTTGTTCCTTATCTAAGGTGTCATACGGTTGGCACAGTGATAATACAAATTCCTTTTCTCTACTATTCTGATTATATTCAGAAAACCTAGTAACTAAGTTATTTAATCATTCTACTTATTTCTTATTTTGATTATTCTGTTTATTCTTGTAGTTTAAGCAAGAAAATCTTTAAAACATTTATTTAATAAAAATTACAAAAAAAATAAATAAAAAATAAAAATTACAATTACTAATAATTATTTGGTTGTTCGTCATTCGTCACATACTCACATACTATTTTTTCCCCTAAATCAAGATTTTAAATCAGCCAGACTTTTATTTGTTAAATGCTGAGTTTTTTCATTCAGGTATAATTATGTGTTAATGACTGATAGTCTGAAATCTGTTTTTATATTTGATGAGCATAGTTGTTACTGCACCCCAATTCCCAACTTTTAATTTCATTAAAATGAAAATTATAATCATGCATATTCTTGTGACCCGCAAGATATAATTAGTTTGTTGTTCTTAATTTGTCAACGCCTTTGTTTTACCAAGTACCGACCACCACTTTGACAGTTGGATGGATAAATCATAGATAGCCAGCTGGCAAATTTACATAGCCAATAAGTTGTCCTTGAAAATTGGTCAGATTTAGATCTTTCTCCCAGATAGAAAAGACAGATTATTTAGAATGTACAATGAATAGTTTGGAAAGCATATACAAATGAGCTATTTGTGATAATCATTTATGTATATTTAAAATTTTTTCAAGATTTGAAAGTGAATATGTTAGGTATATATGTTTTCTAAATTATGTTTTGAATGAGACTCCATGGTCAAATAAATTTGGGAGAAGTTGTCATTATATAAAATATCGTTTCAGTAGTCAGTAGGCATTCCATTAGCCAGCCATTGAATTCTCAGTTTCTAAAAGGAGGGCCTTATTTAGACTAGTATGATAGAAAAACATTTGAAGACTCTGAATTAATGTATTCCATGAGGTTTTACTATGGTTTGTCTGTCATACAGCTATACTCCAAGAACGAGTATGGTCACTTTTTTTTTTTTAAGGGAGAGAGAGAAGGTGGGGGAGAGAAGGGAGAGGGATGGTGGAAATCTCAAGCAGCCTCCACACCAAGCTCGGGAGCCTTATACGAGGCTCAGTCTCACGACCCCGAGATCATGACCTGAGCGAAAATCAAGATTTGGATGCTTTACCTGCTGAGCCACCCAAGGCGCCCCAGTACATCATGTTTTTTAAGTAATGTCCTGAATGTGAGAGGCCAAGGAGGGTGATTAGGAAAAAAGGATAAGAATTTGATTAAATGAATATTGCAAACCATATAAAGCCTGAAGTATTTATAAAGCTTCTCAGTGCCTTAAGCGAGATTTCCATTGCTCCCTTGTCAGCTCCTTCTTTTGAACAAAAAAAGGAGTCATCCCACGTAACTAATAAAATAAAATCACCATTTTTTGCTTTTTAGAACTCCATATACTTTTATTTCAGAGTGCAGCTGATTTTGGCAAATACTGATAATATAAAAACAGTGACTATCTTGGGGCGCCTGGGTGGCTCAGTGGTTAAAGCCTCTGCCTTCGGCTCAGGTCATGATCCCGGGGTCCTGGGATCGAGCCCCGCATCAGGCTCTGCTCACAGGGAGTCTGCTTCCCCCTCTCTCTCTGCCTTCCTCTCTGCCTGATTGTGATCTCTGTCAAATAAATAAATAAAATCTTTAAAAAGAAAAAAAAAACAGTGACTGTCTCAGGTAGAATTAGATAATTGACCGTAAATCAATTTAGCCTAAGTAGTTCAATATACTCATTCTCTCACTAAGTGGAGTTTTTAGTGTTATGTCTCATGAGTTCTCACTGGGAAGAGTTCTTTAATGTATGTTTTTTTCCTAGTCTGATTACATTGGTGATAACTGTTTCAATGCACATAACTATTCAACACACATTTTAAGTGCTAAAACTTTTCTATCAGATAATAGAAGTATCTGTATAAAAAGACAATGGCCAGTGACTCAGTTGGTTCTAACAGAATGGGTCACCAGGCTGGTAAAGTGAATCTAATCATCCCCATGAAATGCCTTCCCCAAACTTTGTTAAACACTTCTTAAAGTCATGTTTTTAATTTAAGAAATAAAACTTTGAGAGGCACCTGGGTGGCTCAATCAGTTAAGCATCTGGCTCTTGATCTTAGCTCATGTCTTGATCTCAGGGTCATGCGTTCAAGCCCCCTCTCCACACCCAGCATGGAGCCTACTTAAGAAAACAAAAAACAGGGGGCACCTGGGTGGCTCAGTGGGTTGAAGCCTCTGCCTTCCGCTCGGGTCATGATCCCAGGGTCCTGGGATGGAGCCCCACATCGGGCTCTCTGCTCGGCAAGGAGCCTGCTTCCTCCTCTCTCTCTGCCTACTTGTGATCTCTTCTGTCAAATAAATAAAATCTTAAAAAAAAAAAACACAAAAAACAAACAAAGAGGAAAGAAAGAAAGACAGACTTTGAAAAAGTGTTTATGCAAGGTAATCAGTGGAGAATGTGGTACTGGTGAAACCAAGATCAATCCAGAATCTAGGTGAGTTATTTTCGTTGGAATTAATTCCCATAAACTAACTTGTCTTTCTCAGTTGATGTTTCCCTAGCTTTGTGGACAACCTGGGCAAGAAAATTTGGGTGATGGGCTCCAATGAAGTGTTGATTTCCAGCATTGCTTCTACCTACTCTTTAATTTCCTTTCCCACAGCCAGCATCTTGTCTCAGAGTGCATATCTCATCTGGAATGCTTGTGCTGGAAGCCTGCTTCCTCAGGCCTTTGTCTCCACAACTACCACAGTTTCCTAAAACTTCCAATTTGCTTCTGTTACTTCTCTGATAAAATAATTCAGTGATCCCAATAACACAACGACCATAGAAAAGTGACAGGCCTTCCTTAATCCTAATTCACTGTTAGCAATGGGAACTGCTAATATAATTAACATTTTGCTGAACTTGGTGTCATTAAAGAATTGGCTTTTTAAAAGTCTTTTACTTAGTACCTTAACTGATACAACTAACATTATTTTGAGAGGAAAATTCCCCACTACGCCACGCCTCCATGTCAACTCGGGTTTTTTTCTCTCCCATGAAAATTTTCAAATGAAATAATTAAAATAATTTTAAAATGTCTTGGTAAGAGTGTCCACGCACTTTCTCTTCTTATTCAGACTCTGGTTTTTCTCACTTAAAATAATTGTAGTGAACCTGATATTCTCCTTGATTCTCTGCAATGTTTGCCCTCCAACCACATGGCCTGAGGTTTACACATCTGAAGTTGGTGTGATGCTAACAGTACAGCTTATGCATGTTATTTAGATGACCAGAATTTCCTCATTCTAGATCAGAGATATACTAATTTTCAAACCCCATTTATTTATTTAGTTAGTTATTTGCATTTACTTATAGAAAGATTATTAATAGAGCACCTATGTGGTTCAGTCGACTGAGTGTCTGACATCAACTGATACAACTTGATTTAGCTCAGGTCATGATCTCAGGGTTGTGAGATGGAGCCCCAGGACAGGCTCCCGCACTGGGCGTGGAGCTTTGCCTAAGGTTCTCTCCCACCTTCTCCCTCTCACCGCCTTCCCCCCTCCCCGCCCCGCCCTATATGGGCACGTCCTCTCTTTTTCTAAACAAAATAGATTATGAAATTTTTATCTCCAGTTGTCCTTCCTCCCTCTCGCCATCTTGCAGCTTGTTCTCTAAGGTTCTCAAAGTACCTATGATGAAGGACAAGTTTTTGTTTACACTCCATTTCTTTTTTTAAAGATTTTGTTTATTTATTTGACACAGAGAGAGAGAGACCACAAGTAGGCAGAGAGGCAGG